>JASDQU011505251.1:6917-23062 GCA_032191745.1 Picea mariana | reverse complement strand
GTATGGCCGTACAACTGATGTGGCAGCTTCTAGTGATGACATGTGGTAGGTGATGGGCATATGACAGGTACAGCTGGACCAGTCATAGGGTGACATGTGTCACCACTGTAAGGGTGACACGTGGCATAGGCTAACGTGGCATGGATGACGTCAGTAGGCTGACTGGATAGGTACAGTGACAGGTGGCAGGGTATGTGGCAGGCAGGTGGATGAATCAGTGCTCGAAAAGTGGCATTGTTCTTGACGAATGGAGAGGTGCCACATGGCCCAGTCATAGGCTGCCACGTGGCACCCTGTGGTTGGCCCTCCGGTTTATGCAAAATTGGTTGGAATCCACGGGAGTCGAACCCCCGATCTCCCATAGCGTATGGACTGACAGGGTTGGGCTAGCCAACTTACCCTCGATTTGTTCTTAACAGCTATACGACGAACAATATATTTGAATTGAATTCAAGGATCAATCGGAGGCGGAAAGGGTTGGGGCTTAGCCCTAGCCCATGGTTTCGACCATGGTCACCCATACACCCGAGGGCGCGGCACCAGATTGTGTGGGAGTTGGTAGATAGGGACCAGCCCTTGGTTCTCGGGTGGTTCCATGTGACCTAGACCTTAATTCGAACAGGGCGCGGGGGTTAAGTTGATAGTCGTGGACCTATGCCGATGCCATAAGACCAGGAGCTGGCGAGCGTGGGAAGGGCCAACGCATAGCCTGAGGGGCTTGTGCTCGGCCACATGGCCCCAAGTGAACCTGCCAAGGGGGCATGCACTGGACAAAGGGGGATTATCCCCTATTATTAAAACAAAGTGGGTTTTGTTGTTATATAGTTTGGGATTTTAATTGATTTTATGCCTGTATTAATGGATTTTATCCATTTTTGGGAGATATTGGGAATTTTTGGAGCCCAAATTTTGGGAGGAAGTTGGGGATGGATAACCAACTTCAGATTTATAAAAACTAGGCCTATTTGAGGCCATGGAGGACAGTCAAAGAAAAGTTATGCTGAAGGGAAGCCAAGACAAAGCCATTTTTATGCAGGGAAGCTATTGAGGAGCAGACGCTTGCGGGCCATTTCTGGGAGCTCCGGACATCCGTTTTGCATGCATTTTTTTTTGCTGGGTTCTAGAGATCTGGATGAACATGAACAAATCAGTCTTGTAGCCAATTGGCACTACTGCGATGTACTTTTGATCTTTTTAACAGAAATAAAGAAGCCTCCCCCACAGTGACAAAGGCCCAGAGACGTAGGCAACGTTGTGCCAAACTCTGTTATCAATTCTCGTGTTATGGTTTGCTGTTTATTACTTCATTTCAGATCTACATATGTGTATATGGTTGTCATAATTTCTCTCTTTTCCTCATTCTTTCATTAAGCTTCTTAAAAGGGTTAATTAACACATGCAAATTAAAAACTCAACCATAGTCATTAAAAGATCTTGACGGATCAACTAGCCATAAATTTCTTTGACCCCACAACCCAATAGTAAGGCACTAATCATTTTCAATTTGCATTGGAGAAATAAAATTGTTGCATTGGGATACGTGAAAATATGAAGGAATCAACTTGCTTTCTTTCTTTGATGTTCAAATTTCTATTTCCCCTAGGGAATATAAAATGTATAAGTGTTTCTTAATGTTGTTATAACATATCATATTTAGCCATTATGGTTACAAAAACCTTGCTCTTTTTATATCCAATAACTCTCAATTCAACCACTGAAATTTGATAAGCTTTTTCCCATATAATCTAGTGATCATAGCACATCTTTTGGAAGACTTTTGTTAAGTTTTTATGGTTGAAAATATTTCTTTAATAATTCATTTATTATATCCATAAGGATGAATAATATCTCTGCAATAATAGTTGTGTAACAACCTTGTTTCATTGCTAAAGCCTAATGCTATCTTACTTGTGTTGATATAGTTGTTTCTAGTTTATCTCTTGCTCAAGTAGACTTTGAGAAACTAGTTTGTAGAATTAATTATCATTTTCATTACTGATATATACTACTACTAATCACTGCAATTGGGGACATCAAGCCTAAATTTCTGGTCCGTCATATATTTGGGCTTGTATCTTCATTTTCCTTTTGTGTCGAGCATGTACACTCAACATTGACAAGGTCTAGTACTTCTTAGAAACCTTGGCTACCGTCAAGACATTATTCAATCCCTTTTCCACATATAGAAACTTGACCTATAGGGGAATCCATTCATACATCACATTTTCCATCTCATTTCCCCCCTAGGGTCACCGCGATTCCTCCCATTGATGTGATTCTATCATATCTAAAGTGATGAGAATACCTGCCTAAGGTGATAGTGGGTAGGTGTTCTCAAAGTTATCACCTTTTGGTGGTTGGGTCAGGATTTTCCCAGACTACAACTTTGGTGATAAAATTTTGGCATCATTTCCAGGGAGGATTTTGAATACTCTTTTGAACCCTAACGAAACTTTGGCAATCTATACCGAAGTCTTTTCCCTAGCTTTCCTAGTGACTCCTTTTCCCTAGATTTCCTAAAATCTCATCTCGCTAATAAAAGACTGCTAATAAATCTGATGAAGAAATGATGAACCATATAAAAGATTTATTTTCTGCCGAAGAACTATCCCTTGAAGATGAAGAAGTGCTCAAAGAACAAACATATGAAGAAATTTACCAAGAAGATCCTGATGAACTTTCTCATGTTGAAGATCCAGATGATAGATTTGATGAAGATGAAGCACTCACATATACCCTTCCACTTGATGAATATGTCCATGCCTCTACTCCTCCTGCACACGAAGACAAAGAGATGATCATTTTCGATCATGCTAATGGTTTTATGAAAGAACATTTAGATATGGTTGATGAGCATATAGACAATTTCATATAGACTAGTAGATGCAGGTGGGATTTTGGTCATCTCATTTTTATAAACACCCCATTTATGACATTGAGGGTAGCCCTCAAGAAAAGGGTTTTGATTTTTCATATTCATAGGACTACTTTCCTTGAGATTGACAACCTGATGATGACATGATTACAAATTTATGCAAGGATGACCGATCACATCATTTTCAAGATGATTTTCAGTCATCCCTTGGGACTTTTGATGAAGATATTTTTGATGTAGACATGTTGTATGAGGATTCTCTACCACAGTTCTCAATTTTGGAAGATTACTAGGACGTGGACATCTCAGAGAGATTAGAGGCTTACTCTACAAAGAGGAAGTTTTTTCATATCGAGGATTTTTATAGGGAATCACATATGAAAATGCTACATTTTTCTTTATCTAGACCTGAGCCTGTCCCTTACCTCATCCCTTCTTCTCAGAGAAATCATGAGGTCTTGTTGGTATCTCTCATATCTTCTCAGTCTTCAGGAAGCAATGATCATGTTAATGAGGATGAAGATGAGCCATCATCTACATATAATATCCATCTTCAGAGATGGATTGATTAGCCTTGTGGTTACAACTTCTAGTAGGATGATCATGATGATGGTTTCTCCTTCCTATAATATTTCCTCCCTCCCACCAATATCCATGAGTTTCATTTTACGATTGATTATATATCTATCTATGCTCATGACCATTATGTGCTTGAATTATCTTTGTTGTTTTACATAATTAAGAACAGGGGGAGATACTTTGACGAGATGATCAAATGGTTGCATTGGTTGTATGACTTCACATGACATCACCTATCTCTTCATCTTTAGGCCCCAAGGCCCCGAATAAGTAGGTAGGTAATATTTATTCCCTTGCATTTGCATATTGATTTCATGCTTAGTTTAATTTTTTTTGAAACAAATGCTAAAATTTTATTTTCTGGATTAGTTTTCATTTTTGATTTTGATGTATATGGACAAAGGGTGAGAGAACCACCCTAGATTTTATAGGTTTTTATTTCAATGTAGGAACAGGTCTACTAGGAGATGATTCGGTTCTCATTCATTCTACGATGAGCACATGTCCCCAAGTAGGAGCCAGATGTTATCCCCATTTGTTGGATAACTGAGGAGATGATGTTTCGAGGCCTACGGGTTGCAAATATGGAGTGTTGAGAGACCACATGACTAGCCATTTGCACTTACACATATGAAATCCCACTCTATCACCACAATTTGGATCCATTGTCAGTGCATCCTCCACACCATAGCTTCTGGACAACACATGGGTCTTGCTCCATGTGGTACAAGTCAGGTATTGAGGCAGGTAATCATCCTAATATTTGAGGCATTTAAGAATGTGAATTTAAGTTTCTTTTGCTTATACAATGCCTTCTTGGACATTATTCTTTTGACCTTGTTTCACCTTGGCGAGTGTCATAGATTTTTCTAATAACTGGCCAAATTTTGGGGAAGGGGTGCAACTGGGTTTCCCTTGAGAGGTTATCATACCATTCCTTACCATACTTACCAATTTCCACTCATTATATTCCCATAATATTTCCCTCTCCTAGGCCCTTTGACTTTAGTGACCCAAGAAGGAAATGTACCTCATTTCATGGGAAGAAGGGGATGAAGGCCAAGGGGAATGGTTGATGGAAAAAGATAAGATCCTAAAATATAAACCTTCTAGATTCTCACCCAAAAATGTCTTGAGAACGATGAAGTACGTCTCTTGAAGTAATTGAAGACCTGCAAAATATCAAACACACAATAAATATCCCATTTGAATATAAGACTAAGACAAGTGCATTATAAAACTTTACATGGTTACACCTATGGAACTTTTTGGACCTCTTCTTTCAAGTGACACTATGTTACTTCCCCCCAAGCTAATCGATTCACTATTGGGTGTGCACTTGTGTTTGGATTATTAATGAATTAATAAATGGAAACAAATGTGATTGGAAAAAGGTTGCATTGAGGAAGAAGGTGTAGGAAACCCCCTACAAAGGCACCCATAAATGAGATAATACGAGCCCTTGTATGTCATGAAACTCATTGACCTATGAATTCTACCCTCCTATCCACCTCATCATCCACTACATGACCTTTAAGGGGCATCCTTGGGTGCATCCCCTACTTGAGGGTTTTGTTCTACCAAATAGGACTTTTATGACACCCCTTCCATGCCTAAACTTGGTCAATTGTATAGGGTCTTGTAGCATTTTTTTAATTTGATGAGGTATTTTTGATGCACATGTTTAGGTTCCTTGTTTATTAGATGTAGTTTTCACTTGCCATGATATTTCGACTTGAGATCCTTGGAGGGTGTGCCTATTTGTTTTGCAGGACCTTGTTTAGTGGACTATTTTGGAGGAACAAGCCTAACTTGGGATTCCATGGGGATTGAATCCCACAGGTTATGCACCTTGGAAGACATAACATAGACCTCAGATGCCAAACGACTTTCCTAGGAGGGAAAAAATGTCACCTTTTGAGGCTTGACATCACTTAGGGCTAGTGTTTGGTGGTGATGGAGGTGTTTCTCATCGACGCATGGCACGTTTTGAAGGAAGGAGGATTTGGACCATGAAGAAGAGGCTTAGACAAGTGAAATGTGGCCTTTGGAGGCCTAGCCATGCTTCCCCAACTCCAATGACTTGCTACAAGTATCAAAACATCTCCCTAAAAGGGGTGATGCCATCTTGTTTTAGGGTTTCTAATTNATTATATTTTACTCTTTGAATGTGGAAAAACTATGTTTTAGAGTTTTAGTATAAATAGAGATCATTTATATCTCATTTGAACATGGATCTCCCTTGTGGAGAAGGACACTTAGTTGAAATTTTCGCTACTCTTGGAGCATTTCATATCTCTTTTGCAATTGTTATGGTTTCTCTTGATAATGATGGATAAAAGTGGTGCACTATACTTGGAGGATTTTTCTCATGCTTATTGATGGAATTTTCTTGGCCAGTTAGGGTGTGATCTTGCATCTATTTGGACTTGGTATGGAAATTATGCACTTATTGTCTAAAATGATTGCTTCTTCCATAATTGTTATTGGATGTGTTGATTAATTGGGTTGGTTTTCATTGATGTCAACCCTTGAAGAAAGTCCAGTAGAAAATTTCGGTAGCACAACGTTTTGGGTAATGGACCCAAGTTTGTTTGATGAATAATGGTATGAGTTTTGATATATTTGCAGGTAAGACTATTCTAGATGGATATTACATGTCATGCTATTTCTAGTGGTATGTGAAACGTCACATAACTCCTCATGGTTAGAAAGTTATGGCCATGTGAAGTTGGAGAACCCTCATGAGTCATCTAAAAGCCCCAAAAGGTCAAAGTAGTCAAAGTGTTTGTAAAAGAAATTATTTAAATATTAAAGTCAATGGAGAACTCCCTAAAATAAGGAAAGTGGGATGATAAATGAAAGTATAAATAAGAGGCAAGGCTCTCTCAATTAATCACACTTGAGCCTATTGAATATCATTGAATATCTATTTTGTGAAAGGTTATTTGGGCAGGTATTATTGATAGAGAAAAGTGCAACAAGAAAAATCATGACAGAAGTGCGGCAGAAAAATCGTGGCATAAAAATTGTGGCAGGAAAAGTGTGACAAAAAAATAGCGACAGAAAAAATGCGACATGAAAATCACGGTAGAAAAAGTGCGGCAGCAAAAATGCAGTAGAAAAATCGCGGCAGAAAAATCGCGACAACAACAAGGTTGGGGTCTATTTATGAGAGATATGGCATATCTTGTTTGAGGTATGTTTTGTGAGCTAGGGTTCATCTCTTGAGATCGTATTGGATCTTTAGTATTGCTGCATATATCAGATTTGTTGAGGCATACAGTTGGTATTTTGTTGTTAGTATTTGGCATATGGGAATTGGTATTTTGGTTGTGATGTGTTGTAGAAGTTGTTGGTTTAGCTTGAGGCTACATAACAGTGAGGTTGTGGCACATGGTTTGATGTAAGGGTTTATGGTATTTGGTTTATGGATAGAGTGATGAATTGTTAGATACTTTTGATGGTTATATTAGTGTATGTCTTTGGTATATGGTTGAAGTACATGTTAGGTACATGGT
The DNA here is from genome assembly GCA_032191745.1 of Picea mariana. Taxonomy (NCBI): domain Eukaryota; kingdom Viridiplantae; phylum Streptophyta; class Pinopsida; order Pinales; family Pinaceae; genus Picea; species Picea mariana. The sequence continues at coordinate 16,087 of JASDQU011505251.1, read as the reverse complement.
TGAGACAAGTAGTTGATGAGTTGACACATACATGAGGTGTATAGTTGATGAGTTGGCACATACATGAGGTTTGTAGTTGATGATGTTGGTACATCTTGATGTGTCATAGTTGATGTGCAGTTGATGCATGGTTGATGCAATGTACATGTTGGTTCAGGTTATTGGTACAAGTTGTTTGGTGCAGGTTGATTGTTACATGTTGTTATAGGTTATTGGTACAGGTTGATAGTGGCAGTGGTTGATTCAGTGACAATGACAGGTTGTCTACATTTGGCATTTATATTTCAAGGTGGTTGGACGGGGCAAGGAAAGGTGGTTATAGCCACCTTTCGGTTGTAGCTGGAGAACTTAGGGGGTGGTATCCTCCTTCTGGTTGTAGCTAGAGAATTGGGGAGTTGGAGCTTCCCTCAAGTTGTAGCCTGAGAAACTAGGGGGTTGGAGCCTCCTTCCAGTTGCAACTGGAAAACAAANATTTCGTGGTTTTCTCCCGCTTTGGGTTTCCACATAAAAACACTGGTGTACTATGTATGTGTATGATTTCTCATTTTCTAATTTTTTATTTACTCTGAAATTATTGGATGACAATACTACACTGATATAACACTTGCATTGTATGGTTAAAAAGGATTAAATTTCTCTATTACTAATTCACCCCCCCTTACAGTAATCCAACAATTGGTATCGGAGTAGGTTCCTTCAGAAATCAGTTTAACCACTGAAAGGTAGATCATGGAGAGAAACAACATGTATAAAAATGGAATACCACAGTTTGATGGACATAAGTATGCATTTTGGAGGAGAAGGATGAAAACATATATACAAGCACAGGGATTTGAAATTTGGCAATCCGTTGTATATTGTAATATCCCTCGACTGAACCCAATTGTAAATGTAATATAAATATACTTAAGATGGTGAGCTGTTTTAACCTCATTTGATAATGCACATCATGTGTCATAGTGCGCGCATGAACTGCGCAATAAAATGATGTAATATGCACTTCATAAGATACGCACACAGTAACTAAAGGGCGCACAACCTTGAGGACAAAAGATACTATGCACAATAACTAAGGTGCGCGCAACCTTGAGGACAACGAATACCCCACGCAGTAACTAAAGTGCTTACAATACTAAGGTCATCAAACCTTTATGTATATGATATGCATTATAGGCTGGTGAGCTAGTATTAGAAGCTAGAATGATTATGTTTTGGTATTAGGCTAGAACACCTAGATGTCAAGGGCCAATGCGCCTACTTTGTACATGACTTATGATTAATATAAAATACATCACTGCGTGAAACCAACCATGATAAAAGAGATGGGGGATTGAACTTCACCAGTTAGGGAAAGGGAGGGCCAAAAGTCAAGGGAATATTATATTAATATTTCCTAAAACATAAAGTATGGATAATTAGTTTATCCTAAGTTCTAAAGTTGGGGAGAAGTGGACAAAAGTAACTTCCGATATGACAAGTGTCAAGTTGGGGACATGCATTCATATCGTGGGGAAACTTAGCTCAGGGGGGATTTTTCTCACAGATACCTTACTAACGGGGAAAGGGGGACCATCATGCTAACCATCACTTTTCATAAAGAGTTCATAGTGATTCCAAAACACACTCAGTTATCCAGTCAATGACTCCATGACCATTTCACTCATACATTCCATTATCCTTGAGACAACCATTTCACCTTTCCAAAGCCTGTTTCCCCACCCTTTTTGGTTGATGTACTTGGTTAGCTTGGAGCAGGATTGAAGAAGCGGGTTATCAAGACCATGAGAAGTTCTCTGAGCGAGATAATTGCTGGGGATTGATTTCCATAGGTGCTAAACTATAGCTATAGCACTCTGAGACTTCCGATCCAGCCTGTTGCTAAAGCCCTGGAAGGGAAGTGGGGTAGCCGAGGGATTGTTGAGCAGAGAAGGGACACACTTCCTTGGGTGGGACAGGCATGTGGGGAATGAGAGGCTATAGGATGTTATTTGAGTAAGCACCTAAGACAGAGTCTTTCCTGTTGTCCATGAGCCTTAGCCTGGATAGGAATCCCTTTACCCTGAGTGGAGTTTAGTCGCAGCTCAGGGGTGATTCACTGTTGAGAATGATGAACAATGTAGTCTATGGCTGGGAGGTTCGTGGATGGTCTGTAAGCAGTTGGTGACAGTTTTTCTAAGATAATTACCAATTGTACGATATATTGATATGTTGTTTTGTTATTAACATGACTAAGTTACGATTTTATCATATATGTGACTATGATTACTTGTGTGCTTATGGGTAATTTCCAGTAAAAGATGCATATTGGTAATTATTGTTATTTTAATATAAAAGTTGTATGTTATAGAAAGTAATTGTTTGTTTATGTTTAGATGTAAAGCTTCCGTAAGCGTGTTGTATGTATATGTTTTAGTTGCATGCAATCTAAAGAGTAAATTTAGGTGGCATTGCTTGGTTGACTACTGGGTATGGTATTGTATGTTCCACAGTATGGGAATGAAAGTGTTCCCTAGAGTAGCATGGCCTGGCCTGATGGTTGGGGATTTTACCAAATGGCGTCATAGCATGAGTGGTTTCTCTGGAGTGGCATACCCCGACCTCAGGTTGGTCGGGGGGATCGTTACAGTATAGTATTAGAGCCTCAGTTCAACACTGTTCTTGGATGGGCCAGAAGGGTGCAATTGAAGTGAATATTCATAGAAAAGTAACTTTGAAGTGACCAAAATTAGAGTCATAGAGTGTCCTTGGAAAAGGTTGGCGTACTAGTGCTCATGGTAAATTTGGCACCACGCGGGAAACCGTTGGCGTGCCAGTGTGCGCGGTAAGTTGTGGTGCTGCGGGGAAGATTATTATGTGTAGATGCATGCACCAAAATTAGCCTTGCGTGGTAAGCACACACATAGTAAGGTGCACATGGGGTGTGCAAGTATTGCTTAACGCAGAGGAGTTTTGTTGGTATGCACATAAGTATGAGTATAATTTGTTTCATGACGGTGTATTCAGTAGTGTGCGCGGATATTTGAGCATGAAGGAATATGTTAAACTTGACATAGTGCATGCATAGGATGAAAATGCATGTGGAGTATTGGTGCGCAATATCGAAACTGTGTGCAGTGGATATTGGCACACAACACCATAGTAGTGCGTGTAAGTAGTTGGTATGACGAAGAAGAAACACACAGTAGATTTAGGTGCGCGGAGAAGCATTTTACCTTGTAATATTGCTATGCACGATAATAAAAATGAATAGGTCAAGATAATGCACGCGAAGTCGCTTGGAAGGCGAGGAGTCTGAGTTTAAATTGCATAATAATAAAAGAAAAAGAAACACATAATCGCATTGAAGCATTAATTAAAAAGAATTCCGAATTTTAATTTCTTCCGATTCAGACAAATGAAAATAAAATATAATATTACAAGAAAAACTTATTATAAAAGAAAACAAGAGTCATAACATCACCAGATAGAAATTGTAATAAAAAGGTCTAAAATCTGTTTCTGTATTTATGTAATCATATTAATCACAAAATTACAAAAGGGTGATGACAACAGTTAGCTTGTTGTAAAAGGGGTCGTTGAAGAACATGCCTATCATCTCTTGTACTCTTTACCTCCACTACCGGATGTTCAAAATTTGCTAAGACATGCTTATCTTAGTTGAAGACTTACTTCAGCTTAGCAATCTCCACCTTTAAAGAAGAGTCTAACCAGACTGGTTGATTTTCTCCAACACTTTCAGCCGCTTCAACCATAGATTCCTCCTTTTTATGCCGCTTACTCCTTTTCTTCTTAGTGGCTGGCCTGTTGATGACTAAATCCTTTATAGTGGGATTCAACCCGACTTCCAATCATGATTCTATAACTAGATCTATGTGGAACTTAGTTGCTAGAATGTTTGCAAGGACCCTTTCCTCCTTATTCACAGGAAAGCCTAACATGTTTCTCGAATAACTAATCTCACTTGACTTAGCTTTGTCCATGTATATCAGGTTGGGGATATTGAAATATGTCTTTACAGAGAGTAGGAAGTCAAGCATCTTTAATATTACTATGGTTATGGATATGCATATATCTTCATACTTGGGGAGTGGTAATTATAGAACTCCATTTATGAAGCGTAGATAGATTACGTACAAAGAGCATTGGGCTTCCATTCTTGGCCAATCCATATCGAATGATTAGCTTTTGATTTTGTTACATGGTGGCGTTTAGTTGATGTCACATGGCTACGAAGTACCAAACAAATGAAGCAGGGTGATCTGACTAGCCGTCGCCTGCTCCATGAGTGGTGGATTTGACATGTTGAGATACGGGATACCGTGTCTTGGTGAAAGTGGTTTCGAAAAAACCACCTTCTTGCGCAAGTGTATCTCAGAAGGAACTGTGCATCAACATTCTTGAGACTAGGGTATTATCTAGAATTGTCATGGTGATAACACTAGGAAACCAGGAGTGATAATGATGATGTGTATGTTGAATCGAAATGGTGCATATTCTCATGAATTGCTTATTTTTTAGTCTAATTAGTTTCAATGGCTGCACATTTTCCAAAATTAACAAAAACTCGATCAGGTCAGACCAGTGCAGAGTTCGTAGGAATGGAAGACGTGGAATTACAGTCATCCAGAGAAGAGTAGAGGGATGGATGTCCATTTGGGCATGGAAGGAGCGAACTCCAATGGACATGGAGGAGAAAGGAATGAAGATATGAATATGGCTGAGACCATTAAGAATTTGTAGAAGGATATCCAAATCCATAAAGATGATAATGAAAGTCTTATGAAAGCTAAAGAGCAGTAGGATGACTTCAACATGAAGCTATTGGAAAGTTTGAATAGAATAGAGAAGAAATTGGTTAAGGAGAGTGACTCAAGTAGATCTGAGAGTCACAAATCTTCAGAGGATAAGGGAGAAGTAAAAAGTGCTAGTAGACATCACCATCATCGCCATAGGCATTCCCATAAGAGAGAAGGCAACAACTCGAGTATATCCCCTATCAGAAGGTATAAGAGATCTGGGGTGGATGAGCTATGAGGAGAAATGAACAAAATCAAACCTCCTACATTTGATGGTGAGCACAAGAAGGATGAAGATGCCGAAACATGATTGCTATACATGACGAAGTATTTTCAATTGCATAATTATTCTTCTCATGCTGAAGGTAGAATTGCTATCTATCAACTCAAAGGAAAGGCCTCCATGTGGTGGGATCAACTTGTGTAGGTACAACACATTGTAGAGAAAAGTGTTACTTGGAGAGAATTCAAGAAGTATTTTGAGAGGAAGTACTTGACCAAGAGATACTATGACAAGAAAATGAAAGAGTTCTTTGAACTCAAGCTTTGAAGTACGACCATAGATGACTATGAGAGAAGGTTTATGGAATTGCTGAAGTATGTCTCTTTCATTAAGGATGAGACAGTCAAGATTCAATGGTACTTAAGTGAATTTCCATCATTCATTAGTGAAAAAATATAGTATGATGATCCCAAGACATTAGAAGAGACCATAAGGAGAGATAAATGCTTATATGACCAGCTGAAAGCAAGGCCATCTTTCCAAAAGGCTTGGGAAGACAATAAGAAATTCAAGATGTATCAGAGGAAGAAGGAAGCTAAGCCACCATTCTTCAGAAATAATCCACAATGGTAGAAAACACATAAGGAAACTAGAGTGATTGACACAGGGATTCAAGGGCCAAGATAACCACCTATGCAATGTTGGGGTTGTAAAGGAGACCATAGGTTCAGATATTGTCCTCACAGAGGTGAAAAATGTAGGGTTTTTCACAATGTACAACGAGCTGAGACAGTAGAGGACATGGGCAGAAATGTGCCAAGGATTTATGCAGCCCTGAAAAACAAGCAAGTAGAGTATCAGTCCCACATGATTGAAGTGGAAGGTATGAACAACAACCAAACCCTTGCTATTTTAATTGATTCAAGAGCTAGCCATAGTTACATAGACCCTAAGATGGTGGAAAATTTTCAATTGCCAAGAAGCAAGCATGGGAAATCCTAGTTGGTGCAACTGACTACAGGAGCCAGAAGAAAAGTTAATGAGATGGTTAAGTCTTTCCTCATAGACATGAATGGAATGAATACCAGGGAAGATTTGAACATATTAACTTTAGGTTCCTATGATTGTTTAATTGGGATGGATTGGTTGGACCCACTTCATGCTCTATTGGATTTTCATAACAAATCATTCACCTGCTTGGATGAAGAAGGGAACCAAAGGAGAGTGCAGGGAATTCCCAGGGCAGTAACTGTTAGAGAAATTTCAACACTATAGCTGAAGAAATGTTATAGAAAAGGATGCCAAATTTTTGCAGCTCATATGGAGGAGACACCTAAAGACAAGGTGCAAAATTTGGAGGATTATGCAGTCCTAAAAGAGTTTGAAGATGTATTCAAGGAAGTACCAAGACTACCCCCAAGGAGAGACATTTATTTCTCTATAGATTTGATGCCTGGAGCAGCGCCGGTATCAAAGACTCCTTACAAAATGAGTATACCAAAATTGAAGGAGTTGCAAATGCATCTTGAAGAACTGCTGAAAAAGGAGTATATACGCCCAAGTGTATCACCTTGGGGTGCCCCAATATTGTTTGTGAAAAAGAAATATGGAACGTTAAGATTGTGCATTGACTTCAGACAATTGAATAAAGTGACTGTTAAGAACACATATCCTCTACCAAGGATTGATGACCTCTTTGATCAATTGAAGGATGCAAGGATATTTTCAAAGATAGATCTCAGATCAGGATACCATCAGGTAATAATTAAAGAAGAATATATTAGCAAGACCGTCTTTAGGACAAGGTATGTTCATTATGAGTTCACAGTGGTACCATTTGGATTGTCAAATGCACCAGCTGTTTTCATGTGCTTAATGAATGGTGTTTTCTGAGTATTTGGACAAGTTTGTCATTGTCTTTTTGGATGAAATTCTTATATATTCCAAGACAAATGAAGAGCATGAACATCATTTGAGTATGGTGTTGAAAGTATTAAGGTAACATCATTTGTATGCCAAATTGAGCAATGCTCATTTTATCATAAAAAAATTCATTATTTGGGGCATATCATCTCAAAAGATGGGATAGTAGTGGACCCTGAGAAGGTAGAAGCCATTAGAGAATGGTTAGCACCAAAGAATGTGAAAGAGATCAGATCTTTCATGGGCCTTGCAGGCTACTATAGGAGATTCATTGGAGAATTCTCAAAGATATCACACCCAATCACTTTCTTGCAAAGAAAGGGTATGAAGTTTCAGTGGACGTTGAACTGTGAAAGGAGTTTCCAACATTTGAAACAATTATTGACATGTGCTCCAATACTAAGGATTGCAGACCCAAATGAATATTTCATTGTATGCATAGATGCATGTAATGAAGGACTGGGTGGAGTCCTCATTCAAAATGGATTTGTGATATGTTATGAATCAATAAAGTTGAAAGAGCATGAAAGAAACTATGCCACTCATGATTTGGAGTTGGAAGCCATAGTACATGCCCTGAGGAAATGGAGACACTACCTCATGGAAAAGAGGTTTGAGCTAAGAATAGACCACAATGGCCTGCAATATGTATTTGATCAGCCAAATATAAATGCTAGGAAAAGCATATGGTTAGAATTTCTAAGTGAATATAACTTTGATATAAATCATATCAAAGGGAAAGAAAATAAAGTGGTTGATGCACTCAGTAGGAGGGTGCATGAACTATGCACTACAACCATCAGCATGTATCAAACTGATGTTAAAAGCAAAATTATGGAGGCGAAAAATACAGATCTACAGTATGGATAATTGGTAGAAATTNTACTTTGATATAAATCATATCAAAGGGAAAGAAAATAAAGTGGTTGATGCACTCAGTAGGAGGGTGCATGAACTATGCACTACAACCATCAGCATGTATCAAACTGATGTTAAAAGCAAAATTATGGAGGCGAAAAATACAGATCTACAGTATGGATAATTGGTAGAAATTCTAAAATAGGGTAAGATACTTCGGAAGATGGATATTTATAAGTTGAGAGTAGATGGAATACTGTTGCACAAGAACATAATTTTCGTACCAAATGTCCAGGACTTGAAATGTATAATTTTGCATGAGATGCATAATGTTCCTTATGAAAGGCACCCTGGATACTAGAAAACTATAGCATTGGTCAAGAGCCAATACTTTTGGCCAAGTATCAAGAGAGAGATAGTAGGATACATCACAAGATGTATGGAATTCTAGAAAATTAAAGAAGAACATAGGCACCCAATAGGATTGTTGCAACCTTTGCCCATTCCTGAATGGAAGTGGGAAGTGGTGACAATGGATTTTATTATGGGATTGCCTAGAATAAACAAAATGCATGATTCGATTATGGTGGTGGTGGAAAAGTTTACAAAAGATGCCCATTTTATTCCACTAAAAACTGCTCACAAGGCAGTAGATGTCGCTGATATTTTCGTGAAGGAAGCTGTGGCATGATTGCATGGAATTCCTAAAGCGATTGTGTTTGACAAAGACCTGAAATTCACCTCGAATTTATGGAAAGGATTGTTCAAAGGATTTGGAACAAATCTGAACTTTAGTACAACTTATCATTCGGATTCTAATGGACATACAGAAAGAGTGAACAGGGTGATAGAGGATATGTTGAGAATGTATGTGATGGACAAACCATCAAAATGGGAAGACTACCTACACTTGGTAGAATTCTCTTTCAATAATGGGTATCAGGCATTAGTGAAGATGAACCCATTTGAAGCACTTTATGGTAGAAGGTGAAACACTCCAGTAAGATGGGATAACCTAGATGATAGAATAGTAGTCGGGCCAGAATTTCTCAAGGAGATGGAGGACCAAATGTTAAAAATTAAGTAGAATTTGAAAGCTGCTCAAGACATACATAAATGTTATGCTGATAAAAAAAGAATCCACAGAGAATTCAAAGTGGGTGATCATGTTTTCTTGAAAGTGAAAGCTAACAGGAGCTCCCTGAAGATGGGAACCTGTGCCAAGTTAGCAGCTAGATTTTGTGGACCATTTGAAATCCTAGAGAGGATTGGTCCAGTTGCTTATATGATTGCATTGCCTGCATCTATGTATGTTCATAATGTCTTCCATGTATCATTGCTAAAGAAATATATACCCAATGCTAATCATG
>JASDQU011505249.1:0-11490 GCA_032191745.1 Picea mariana | reverse complement strand
TGCAAACAATCAAACCTTCAAAAACCTATGCTCTAATACCAACTTGATATGAAAATTAAAAGGCTTGAGTCTCTTTAAAATTGCAAGTGTAATTTGTATGTTCTTGGGAAATAGGATCAAGTTGCAAACATAAAAAACTTAATGAGATTTTTACTTAAACACGAGCAGCATAAACAGACATAACATCCATCAATAACAAGCACATTAACACAGAAAAATGATAAAGGAATTCACCCCTCTCTTGGGATATATCTCCTGGTCAAGCTTCCAATGGATCATTTTCATTAATGCTCAAAGTGTCAAAATAAGTGTTTTACAATGCTCAGAATGCAAAATAGATGGCTCCAATGGCTCCAGAACGTCTAAAAACCCCTAGTTGAGCTCTTCCTACACCTGGTTTGGCCAAAAACTAAGAAGAAATCAATTCTTGGAAATTGTCTCATTCAAGCTTGTTGTCTATGCTTGCCCAAACGCACTTGTGTGTGACTAACCTAGCTCACAGGCATTTTGTGTGATAAAACTCCAGTATGCGCACCTGTTCCACAATTGGTGGCATAATGTCGAACAGTTAGTGCACAAAGCGCCTTAACCAGTGGAGGTCCTGGTCACATGGTCTCCATGTGGCCTGGTGACCTATATCCCGCACTTGTGGACTGACCGTTGGATCCCGCACTCATGGACTAACCATTGGATAGACCACCTTCGTGTATTGTCAAATGGAGTGTAATGTAGCCGAACTTAACAGTTGGAACCCCGCGCCAAAGGTTGTATGGTGAGTGGTGTGACATGGTTAAGAACCAATACATGGATACTATTCCATGTTGGAGGTCCCGATTTCAACCCCTGCGGACTCCAACAAAGTATTACACCGTAAACCAATGACGGGGTGCCACATGGTGGCCCTTGGCTAGGCCACGTGGCACATTCACATTCATCCACCTCATGACACGTGGCAGCATCGGATAGTTCCACATCACACTTGCCAATTCACCTACCCAATCACCCTACCATGCCAGCAATCCACGTCACCCTGCCACATTAGTTGTACGGTTTGTACGGACTGTACAGTCAGCTACCACGTGGCCTATATGGACTGTACATTCAACAAAAATTTTGCTTGTTTTCCAAAGTGGACAAAACGTGATATCTCTCGCATACGATGTCTATTTGAGCCCGTTCAAGTTGTGTTGGGATCATGAGGATGAGGCCTATGCACGAGTCCATTTTCAAGCAATTTGGATCCTAGGCTCGTAGACTGACCATTTTATAGACCATCTTCGCGTATGTTTGAATGGAGTGTAATGTGGTCGAACTTAACAGTTGGAACCCCGTGCCAAAGGTTGTATGGTGAGTGGTGTGACTAAGGGTTGGGGCTAAGCCCCGACCCTTTCTCCACCCGACTGATCTTTGGTTCAAACTTAAATACAATGTGAGAAGTATATGGTTAAGAACCAATACATAGGCGGGTTGGTGGCCCAGCCTATGCGTAGACTATGCCATATTGGAGGTCCCCGGGTTCGACCCTTGTGGACTCCAACAAAGTTTTACACCGTAAATCAATGACGGGGTGCCACATGGTGGCCCCTGGCTGGGCCACGTGGCACCTTCCCATTCATCCACCTAATGACACATGGTAGCATCGGATAGGTCCATGTCACACTTGTCAATTCACCTACCTAATCACTCTTCCATGCCAGCAATCCACGTCACCCAGCCACGTCAGTTGTACGGTTCATACGGACTCTGTGGTCAGCTGCCACGTGACCTATACGGACTGTACAGTTAGCAAAAAAATTATTTGTTTGGCAAAGTGGACAGAACGCGACATCTCTCGCATATGACGTCTATTTGAGCCCGTTCAAGTTGCGTTGGGATCGTGAAAACGAGGTCTATGCACGAGTCCATTTTCAAGAAATTTCGAGCACTTTGATTTTCAAGAGCATATTTTGATCCCCTGGATCACTCCAAAAGACTACTTTCATTCTATTTGAAGATGAGGGTACAGTTCCCTCACCTTTCCAACCTCAATCCATTTGTCTTTGCTTGGATTTGTGCCTTTAATTCCAACACAAAGGTATTCAACATTCCCTTGTTTTGAAGTTCTCATCCTCCTGTCAAGGATTGTATCCTCGTGCAATTCTAAAAGATATTCTAGCGAGAAATCATCTATGGAAGGAATATGAAATGCTCTCCTTGATCATCAATCAAAGGAGGCTCATACAATCTCAAATTCTCAACATTAACAACTGCATACACTTGCAATTTTTAAAAGACTCAAGCCTTTTCATTTTCAGATCAACTGGTGTTTATGTGCAGGATTGAGAAATTGAGAAAATGTTGGATATGGGGAGATTTCAATCTTTGAGGTATAACACATGCTTCTCATGAATGGCATTGACGCAAAAAATGCCAAGAACTACACCAACCTCGATAGTGTTGGTGTCGATGAATACTTTTGTGAATCAAATACAAATATACTACCAATGACTACATATATCCTTTAAATGAAATTTAAATCAAGGAAAAAATTGGTCCTTATCCCCTATCATCCTGATTGGAGGTGAGAGATTACTAAACAGGAAAATGCTTCACAACTAGAGTGGGCTAAAATGTTTGCATGGGACTCCTAGTATCCATTGTTGAAACCATTGATGAATGCTTTTGTGAAAGGAAATTATGGTACGAGCTTTTGACAGGATGAGGATGTGAGTAATTCTTCCTCTTCATCAAAATCTGCATCTTCATGTTTCAAGATACAAAGATATTGTTCTTAAGAAAGCACTTGTAAAATTCCACAGAATCCATTACCCAAAAGCGTTGAAGATTATATACTCACCTAATCATGAGTAGGGCTAGGATGAATGATTTCATTATCACTGAGAAGTCGGTGTTTACATTGGTTTGCTTCATAGAAACTAGGTCTATGGCATAAAGCTTTCCTAAAGTGTATTTAGCAGATTTAATAGACCCCAACGTAATGTTTGAGTCGACATTCTTCTTTTCTCTCAAAATTTTTCTGGCATCCTCTGGAGAATATAACACCCACTTGGTATCGTCTTTGCACCAACTACCCTTCTCAGTTGGATCAACGATTTTGCACATCCTCCTTCTCAACTCAGCAACAACGCAAGCATAAATTATGTCATGCACAACAAAATTGCTTGTGGAATAAACATATAGAGTGTATTGAGATACAATTAGATCGTGGTAGAGATATAACTAGGTCATGATAGAGATTCTATAGAGATATAGAGATGTGCCCCTCTTTTTTTGTGTGCAAATTTCAATTAGAAAATTAAATCCGTTTTAATGTGCAAATAACTAGGACAATTAGATGTTATGATCGTTGTTGTGAATGCTTATATATGGCTATGATTCTCTCCATCGACTCTCTCCATCTAGCATGTATCTCTTAAATAGTTATTTGAAGAATGATGCGTACAACTTGATATTAACATGATCTAGATTGTCTAATCAAATAAAGTGTCCTCATGTTCTAGAGTTTCTATTTAAAGTAACACCAAGCCACACACCAAATTAATGTATGAGACTCTTATTTAATATTTTTCAAAATATTAAATTTAACATGAAAACATTATAAAAAAAATTATTATTGAAATAGAACCAGCTTACTTTCTGGGTACTAATAATGGTTATTTGCATGCTTGGGTACTAAGAGATATCATCTTCTTTATGAAGATTTTTCATTGCAATACTGATTGAACCGATAAACTTGGGTACCTCCATCCATGAATCTTTTTTCAAAGCCAGTTTACTATATTTATTTTTATCATCATCCCGTCCGAAATTATAACATTATTTATTTTTAAAATTTTGATTATAAATGTATAATTGTCTTATCGGAGAAATGGTCATAATTCTTTGACAGCACCTGGGGACAGAAACCGAAAACATACTGTGATTTCATGCTTCCACAGAGAGATAACCCTGAGTTTACCTTTCTTATTCTCTCTTAGTCACCAATGCAGACCCAACACAGAAGATATTTTCCTCGTATCTTTATATATCGGTATTCTATTAGGGTTAGATAATTACTGGCTTGCAACTGCAGCCACAAACCAAACAACAGTATTAGTATTTCAAAACAAAATGAAAAGATATATACTTAAAACCGCGAAAATTACAAAATCATTATGAACTTGTTCGTTTCAAGATCTTCTTTAATTCTGCTCAAAACTAGTATCATGTACAGGGAGCTTTGCATTTCTGCAATGATGACAACTTAAATTACTCACTGTCCTTCAACTCATGAGCCAGTCCAGTAGTACACGAGTCCCTGAACTCTTCATGCAGTTCTTTGGTTGGGCAGTTTTAAAAAAGCGCTTTGGTATGAAGGAAAACGATGGATGGATGGTTTAATTTGAACAATAGCATCATCAGTATTTCATCTGTTTTCCATGGCCACGCCTTCCATATCAGCGCGCTTCTCTTCTGAAGTTATGGCTGTGGCAGCCACGTAATACGCAACACCGGAAGCCGCGTGAATAAAACACACAACGCCTCCGATTGCCAGAAAGTTGTGACGAGTAAGGCTGCAGGATTCCCTGGATCTCGCGTTGGACATTGCCCCCAATATCAGCAGACCGAATCCCACTATTAGAAGCGTCCTGCACCAACCAAAGTATATCATTGTTAACCACTTTGTTAAATCTGGACTCTAATTCTCTCCATTTACCAAAATGTTTGTGATATATACTATTATTGTATGAGAGAAGAGAGCTGTATTTACTGTCCAGTCCAGTTTAACATGAAGGAGATGCGTGTAACATCCTCACTATAAACTGTGTGTCATTTGTTGAATACAATTAGGTATAAACTGTGTTTCATTTGTTGAATACAGTTACCTCCAGGTGGAAACGTTAAGAAAGTGGAAGTGGAAGGTTACTTATATATGCTACTAGAATATAAGAATATAGTTGTTACTTGAATATCTGCTAACTAGTAGATACCATGAGTGTATGATCAGCAATATCCACATGTTATGCAGCATTGAATGTTATAGTGGGTGGTGTATAGGTTATGATCTGAAAGCAATTCAGATTCCATAGTCTATACACTAACCACCACTACAGCATTGAATGTTGCATAGGGTGCATATTGACTGCCATGAATGTATGTGACATTTTTTCTATACCATTAGTGTATATGAAGTGTAAATAAGTACAATTCTACTTTTAAATTTGTGTCATTTTTTCTATACAGTGTTTTTAAATCTACTTCATTTTTTCTATAAAAATGGTGTAGGCAAACAATATCCATCTTACTATACAACATTGAATGCTGCAGCACCTGATTTGTCTGTTATTCTATTTGAATTGCCAACTACCTCCTGCAACATTCAATACTACTTAGCAGAGTAGATATTGACTACCATTAATATATGTGAGGTGCAACATTCAATACTACTTAACAGAGTAGATATTGACTACCATTAATATATGTGAGGTGCAAATATAACTACACCACTCTTACTAAAGGGAGGGAAGTTCATATGATTTCAGGACTTGAATTAGGTCAGGCGAATCGGGATTTGCATGAGACCAGGCAAAGTGGCTGACTCAAGAGTACGTTCTCAGCAAAAACAAAAAAAAAATTACCCACTTCCATATAAAAACGATATTGTTCGTCCTTATAAACGAACTTTATAATGCAATAAAGGAAAAAATACAGTATCAATATTTACACAATAATATATACACAGCAGATCCATCTCTTTGATTATTAAGATAGGTCTACCTTGATTATATATCACTTCTTAAAACACAAAGAAAACTAATGAAATCTTAAAGGATCAATATTTACACAATAATATATACACAGCAGATCCATCTCTTTGATTATTAAGATAGGTCTACCTTGATTATATATCATGAGATTTGCACCTCATACGGCTTCTCGTTCAATTTTTTCGAAGTAGGATAGATTGGATTATTTTCATTGTTCGAGAATCAAAACACAAAGAAAACTAATGAAATAGGTCTGAACCAATGAAGTTTACCGTTACACATTGCAGTGAGAAACCGTCACGATATCAGAAAGGTAGCCAGAATTGGTAGCTGATTTTAAATCACTCCTACTTGTCTATTCAGTGAAAATATAAATTTTCTATCTTAGGTGGGGTTGAAGTGAAAAAACAAATGAGTTTTTTTTTATGGTTTGATTGCATCCCCATAGCTTTCGAACCCGTAATTTCGTATAATTGAATGACAATAGTACACAAAATGTTTGAAACCTATGAAGTTACTGGTTCAAAACCTATGGGGATTATTTCATTTAAAATTTATAATTGCACACAGCTTGTGTAAAGCCTTTGTAGAGCGTGGTTATTTTCAGGGCTCGAACTAATTAAAAGTTTTCTAAAATATAGTTTAGAATTTCTTTTAATGATATTCTCATACTTGGAATAAACAGTGACAACCTAATAATGAATAGCAACAGCAAAATAATGATAACAACAACAGCATAATACATACCTCCACCTGCAGGGTGGTTTATCTAGTCCCTTTTTTGTCTGATCATGTTCTTGTTCTTGCCCAGACTGAATATTAACCTCCCAACCAACTAAGAACAACCTCTCTGACTCGCTAGCTCCAGGAATCCTTGTGGTTTCCTAGCCCCCGAGCCCAAAATTCCCAGAAACAATAGTGCCATGTGAGAGCTCCCCAAAACAATTCCTCCAATTTCCTCTTCCTCCTCTATCTTTCAGAAATTCAGAAATCCTCAAATAGAAATAATATCCCCCTTCCAAGCCTTCCCCTTCTTCTTTATCCTCCTCTCTCAAATCCCCCTCATTAATTCCGAACAACCTGATCCCCCCATTAATTCCCCAAGAGCCTTATCCCTCCATTAATTACTTCACCCACCTTTTAATAATAAAATAATAAAGTCTCATTAATATATTTTAATAATTAATTAAATTTAAATTAAAAACTATGACAAAATTAATCAATTTAGGTTGTTACATACACCCACCCTTCAAGAAACTTCGTCCCGAAGTTAGAGTTATTTACAATACAAGGGTAACGTCACACTATTCATACATCTGCAACAAATAATCAACATCATCAATTTAAAACACTTACACATACTAGTGTACATGTGCAAGGCATACATGTGTAGCTAGCACATACAGGACTCGTACATTTACTAATAAAAATAATTATCACAACTAAAGTAATTCTTGTATGTGTCCAATCCAATCAACGAGACCATTCATTTCATAAAAGATAGTAAACTATTTAAAATGTTTACGAAATTCCTCAATTACAATAATTTAGCACAAGCAATATTCACCTAGATAATTGTAGTTTAGTTAAGTATATATATATATATATATATTAAAGAGGAAATCAAGAAATTATTTTATAAGGTAAAATCCCCACACACTCTCAACTACTTCTATTCATCATTCCTCCCTAACTTACTTCAATCTTTCATTCCTATCCTTCCTGTGTTGGATTATCTTGGAGCCTCAACTATAATGACCTAACTCCAAATAGAACCTGTAAGAAGAATTGTCAACTCTTTTGACCAAGCTTCCCCAGCAAGCAACTGACAGTCATCATCACACGTCTAGGGGAGTGTGAGCTAACACGTCCTCCCATGACTCCAGGTTTCAAAGGATACACTGTGGGAAATGCCTCCACCCCTCCTAATAGGACTAGGGTCCACACCCTACAATGGAATATACAGTGGCATTGTGATGTTGGGAATTTTGTCATCGTATATTCAGTTTTAGGCAATCTCACCACTTGAAAACCTACACGGGTCCATATATCATAGCAATACATTCGAACCAACATAATTTCACATACAAAGATTCATACCATATTGTTTCTTGGTCGGTGTTCACTACATCACTTTTTATTATCATTATCCTTTGGCTATTTCATAGCTATTGACCTGCAAATTAGTCTATAACACAAACTCATACATATATATGCATTATCATCATGCAAATGCATTTAACCATAATCTCAATTCGGTATCCACGTACCAACAAATTTAAATGTCAAAATTTTCAAGTTAGAAATAGATTGCATAATATCCATCATAATTCAAATAACATTAAACATTCATAGAATTGACATTCACATAGGTTCATATGTCTTAAATTTCAAGTGTATCATTAATAGTTTCACAGTGAATAGAAAATAAAAGGTGATTAGGCCTTAAGTAATTTGCGCTATCTAACTCAAAAGGTGGCATTACATACACTCAACCTTTGAGAAAACATATTCCCGAGGTGGTCAAAAAAGTGAGGGATGATCTCGTCGTAAGGTCTCGACATCCTCCCAAGTAGCATATCTTGGGATATACATGTCCCGCTTGACCTTAACTTGGTCTACCAGATGGTTCCTGAGCTGTTGGACCCTACGGTCCAATATGCGTAATGGTTCTACCGTGAGGGTTCCCGCATCTAATACCTGTAATTCCTTCCAATTCAATTTATGAGATTTTTCAGCAACATAATGACATAGAACAGATACATGAAAAACATTATGAGTTTTATGAAAGTGAGGTGGCAGTACGAGATGATAGGCAACGGGTCCAATTCTCTCTTGGATTTTGAACGGTCCTATAAATCGAGGCGACAACTTTGTCCCCTTTCCGAACCAAATGGTATTATTATTAGGCCTGATACGAATGAAAAATTGATCTCCCACTTTATAACTTCGATCAGTCCTATGTGCATCAGCATAACTTTTATGTCTATCATGTGCTTCCTTTAGTCGCTGCCTAATCTAAATCACCTGTTCCTACATCTCTTGAATCAATTCTGGCACAACTGTCACTCGGTTTTCTAACCTTTCCCAACACAACGGTGTTCTGCATGGCCTTCCATACAAAGCTTCATAGGGTGGCATTCCAATGGAGCTATGAAAACTGTTATTGTAGGCAAACTCTACCAAAGGTAGGTACTTCTCCCAATGGGTTTCATTATCCATAACATACATCCTAAGCATGTCTTCCATAACCTGATTTACTCTCTCAATTTTCCCATCTATTTCAGGATGGTAAGTTGTGCTTAAGTTCAACTAAGTCCCCAACGCTGACTACAAACTTGTCCAAAACCTAGAAGTGAATCTGGAGTCCCTATCTGAAATGGTTTTCTTAGGTAACCCATGCAAACGGATGACCTCACTTATAAACATGTGTTCCACATCAGTGACATCATAAGTGTCTCTAGCCGGAATAAAATGAGCACTCTTGTTCAACTTATCAACTATCACAAGAATGGCATTGTGTCTATGCGATGTGAGCATAAATCCCACAACAAAATCTATATAAATGACTTCCCATTCGGACATAGGGACATCATGCGGTTGTAGGAGACCTGTCGGGTGGTGGTGGTCAGCTTTCACTTGTTGACACTCTAGGCACTTTGTGACAAAATGGACTACATCACGCTTCATTCCTAGCCAGAATAAAAGCTTCTTCATGTCTGCGTACATTTTCTTCACGTCCGGATGCGCACAATAAAGTGCTCTATGGGCTTCCTTCAGTATGATGCTTTGAATATACCCACCTTCGGGGATGTACATCCTTCCTTGATATCTTAATAGTCCATATGCTTCCAGGCTATATCCTTCATACTTTGGATCTAATTGCCTCCCACTCTAGAGGGTTGAAGTAACCTTTAAATACCAACTATCTCCAAGGAGTTGCCCCAACACACGCTCCCTCAGATTAACTTTTAAGGGTACCAAAGAGAAGACATGTGGTATCCTGCTCAAGGCATCCACAACTGCATTCTCCTTTCCCTTGATGTATGAAATTTCAAAATCGTACTCACTCATAAACTCACTCCATCGCCTCTACCTAGCATTGAGATCCATTTGAGTGAAGATATGCTTTAAGATTTCATGGTTCATTTTGAGCTCAAAGTTTCAAAGTTTCACCCCACTAGATAGTGCCTCCAAAGTTTCAGAGCTAGCATTACAGCTGCCAACTCTAAATCACGAGTAGCGTAAATCTCCTCATGTTGCTTCAACTTCCTTGACGCATACACTATCACTCCTCCATCCTGCATTAGCACGACCCCCAACCCTTGCTTCGAGGCATCCGTGCAGACTGTGAAGTCTTTTTCCATATCCATCACTCGTAGAATCGGTGCACTAGTTAGTAACCTCTTAAGCTCGATGAATGCATTATCGCATTCTTCTGTCGATTCATACCTGACCCCCTTGTGCTGCAAAGTGGTGATGGGTTTCGCTATTTTAGAGAACCCTTCCACATATCTCCGATAATAACCTGCTAGACCCATGAAGCTTCTTACCTCATGAGCATTTTTCGGCACTGGCCATTCCATAATGGCCTTTACCTTTTCTGGGTCCATGGAGATTCCTTCACCTGAAATGATATGACCTAAATAGTGAATTTCTTTCTGGAAGAAAGAACACTTCGACAAATTTCCATACAATTTGTTCTCTCTAAGGCATGACAACACCACTTGCAAGTGTTCTTCATGTTCTCTTCCGTTCTTGGAATAGATGAGGATATCATCCAGAAAGACCTGTATAAAGCGCTCTAAGTGCTTTCGGAATACACCATTCATGAGGCTCATGAATACTGTTGATGCATTGGTCAAAACGAAAGGTACTACAACGAACTCATAATGCCCAAACCGAGTTCGAAATGCAGTTTTAGGAATATCGCCTTCCTTAATCCTTAATTGGTGATACCCTAATCGCAGATCAATTTTTTGAGAACATCGTTGCTCCTTTCATCTGATCAAAGAGATCATCTATGTAGTGTCCCCAAGGCCGAGCCCCGATGTAAACTATGATCTGAAAGAGATTGTAAATATGTGTTATAGGCTGGTGAGCCAAGTTTTGTATAAGCCAGTAGGCTTATGTGTTTGATTAGGCTAGAGAGACTAAGGGTTGAAGGCCAAGGGCCTAGATTTTGTATCTGTATGTATGCAGCACATCAATAAAATATAAACACCCGCCAAGTGCAGACCTACCATGATGAATGAGTGATGGGGGACTGAGCGTCCATAGAGTGGGCAAGGGACTAGGGGCTGGAAGGTGGGAAAGGGGTTGAGTGATGAGCCTAGGGGCTTAAACCTGGAAATAATATTTTAATA
This sequence comes from Picea mariana, assembly GCA_032191745.1. NCBI lineage: Eukaryota > Viridiplantae > Streptophyta > Pinopsida > Pinales > Pinaceae > Picea > Picea mariana. Next base: position 377 of record JASDQU011505249.1, on the reverse strand, counting down.
TTGTTTCAAAAAGATATATGCATCATATGTTTTATCCTAAGTCCTTTTGGAAGGACACGTGATTTCCCAAGTGGTGGGAGGAATGCATGCAATGCAAGTCGATGGAACGCATGCAGTTCCAAGGGTGACAAGTGTCAGCCCTGGTGCATGCAGATAAAATGGCCAAGATGAGCCGTGAGGGGGATTCCTCCTCCAGTCAAACCGACTACTCGGAGCCAAAGCCGTAGGAACCAGTCTTCAAGAGACCCTCATGTAATTTTGATACAAAAAAAGAAAGCCTGTGTTTGTCCGGAGGAATCCGTGTACACCCCTGCTAGAGCTGTGGAGTCTGTGTCTGTCTCTGAAAAAACCCGTATGCTCATTCCATGAACGGGATG
>JASDQU011505247.1:860-18834 GCA_032191745.1 Picea mariana | reverse complement strand
GCAAATTAAAAAAAATAGCGTAGATTTAAAGCCCTAATGCTTGGCGCTAAGAGGAAATTTCAAACAATATTATTTCAGCTATTGATCAAAGGCTTGGATCCCAGATACAGTGTGCTAACGACAAGCTTGAAGGTGTTAAGTGATTGTAATAGAGATGAAGGTGTTAGCTGTCTGCGGATGTATGGTGTCAAAAAAAGAGAAGTTCAAGCGGTGACTGTCATATACGTAGGTGTTGAAAGTGTTCTAGCAACTGTCCAAATTTTAGATTCTATTTTCAGAGAAATGCACATGGAAGCATGAGAATATTGACACACAAGTCAAGTTCGCAGGCTGGGATGGACATGCTGTTATGATTGCTCCAATGGTGCCTGAGCGAACTGTGAAATGGCGCAGAGTTTTGGCTCCTAAGAATGAAAATTATTCTCCATTCGTTTAGTTGAGTGTGGTGGATGCACATTTGAGTTAAAGGTTCACATTGCTCAACAAGCTGCCTATGAAGCTGTTATTGTTTACAGTGATGAGGATGGAGAGGAACTTGTGACAATGTCAGGAGACTCTACCATTCATATCAAAGTTGTATTTGTGACCAAGGAAACTGCAAATGCACTCCTGCAATCTGTGAAGGATATGGATTGAAGATGCTATATTTTGCCAGCATTCGAAAATACTGCTTGGTCAGTGATGGCAGTGTCCTTATTATCTCTTCTTGCAGTATCAGTTGTATTTTTCTTTGTCCGAGGTACAGGATTTGACATTTCAGTTCAAGGTTTTTACTAAATTGTGAGGCTGTGGCTTGAGTAGTCGTGAAGTAAAGGCTCTTCCTGCAGTTACATACAAATCATGCAGAACTGATGCATGTGAAATCTGTCTAGAAAGTTATGAGGTAGGCGAGAAGCTTCGTGTTCTACCTTGTCATCACGATTTCCGTGCACTATGTGTGGATAAGTGGCTTACAATGCGAAGGGCTTTTTTCCCAATCTGCAAACGGGATGCCCATTTCAAAAGTACAGTTGGCCCACCCTCATAGCAGACCTCATTTTTATCAGTTGTTTCAAGTTCACCACTTCCAACTTTTGCAACCTCTATCCCAATATCGACGAAAAAAAGACTTCTTTGGAGGACAAATGTTTTCCTGTGATTGACTCTGTAGCTTAATGGAGTTCATATCTATTTGCAATGGCCGTTCAAGCTTGTAAATGTCAAGATATTCCACTTTCACATGTTACACTTTTTTCCTTTCTTGTAAATGGGAATGGAGAAAGGTTTTTAGTTGATTATTGTGAAATGTCATGCAATGAACCAGCGTTTGCAAGTTACATGGCAGATCAGGTGATTCATTCATATGTGGTTGTTTCTACTATTGGTGTCAAGCCAATGGCCCACAGTTTAGACATTATAGGCTTGTTTGCTATAGATCTAAATCTTCTTCATCGTGTTGGTTATGTCCTGTTGCAAGTGCCATTATCAGACCTTAGACAGTCTAGCTGTATTTTAAATGTTGATGAATGTTTTAAGCTTTCAAGGACACCAGAAAGAGATGGATATTCCTTTATAAGCTTGCAGACCTGAGCCAGAGGATACATTATAGACAAGCTTTTCCAGAGGATGGTGACCTTCTTACTTTGCTATTTAAAATGCTACAACTCAGGTTTAAAAGCTGTTGGACAGTGAGCACACAAAAAGGGAGTTATTTTTGGAAATATCTTGGGGGTTTCCCTGCTTTAAATAATTTGCACTTACAGACGAAGGTCTGAGATAACACCAGAAATGTGATTTTAAGCATGGTAGACTATCTCATCCCCAGGAGGCTCTTCGTCAGCAAACAATTAAAGGAGGCAAGCAAATCTCATGGAACAATCCGAACTAATGCAACTATGTGTTGATCTGGATCCACTTTCAAGGAGATTCTCCTAGTTTACAGATGCATGCTGGAGTTTTTTGAGACCTCACACCATTCCTAGAATTATACTTTTCTCAACAGCTTTGGTGTCACGAGATTTAATAGAGAATTCGCATCTTATTAGTTGGTGGCTATTACCTAAGGCCTTGTGTGAACTTGCTGCATTAGTTCGTGGAAATGATTATGATAGATTGGAAGCACATCATCAACATTTGGCTGTATGAGGATTCGAGAGAAACAATCATAGATATTATTTTCAGATGGTAGCAAAAGAAACAGAACTGAGGAAGAAATCTCAACAACTTCCAAAGTTTCAGGTAGACACATCAGCAATCAAAGGGCATGTGGCAATCAGTCAAAGTCAAGCACCAATTCGTAATTCGAAGAGCATATTAAGGACCAGCTGGAAGTTAATATCTGAAGATAACCTCATATCCTCAAAGATAGCAGATGTGGCAACAAATGAAATTGAAGTGTCAAAGATTGGTTTAAACTCTTATTTGTAGGAGAGGAACTTCAAACTGATTCGAAATCCTAAATTTAACATGCCGTGTAATCCCAAGATCCATTTTCTTTGGAAGTTTGTTTTTATGTATTTTTTATATATTAGATGAACACAATCATGCAGAGGGCGGGGTTCAGTTTCTGAAAAACCAGAGAGGGGTTTTCTCCAAGACTTGAGAGAAGTTCAGAAGGCAAATTTATGTAAGCCTGAAAGCATGATTGTTCTGAAAGCATCTCTGCCATTGAGGATCTATGAAAGTTTATTTATCAATCTGTTTATACCTTTTCTTTCTTCTTACTTGAATAAAATGCAGTTTTTTTAGAATCAAAGCTTACAATTGATTAATAGATCTATGAGCAGCAGAGACTCTGTTGTAGCTTGCCTATTTATCATTGTATTATTCAAGCATCTCGATTAGTTCATTTGATAGAAAGGATCTTTCGTTTGATGAACTTTTTGCTTTATGTTTTCTTCCCCATTCTTCTACTTACACAACTTTTTACACAACTTTTGTCTGATAAGCAGCTTGAGTGCCTTCAATATTTAGGTTTCTTTGACACCATGCCCAATGAAATCATCTTGTAGACATTTTGTTGCCTTCTTCTCTCTTGTTATTTTGGTTAATTCACCTGCATATAAACAAATTTACACACCCATGTTCAAATGTTTCTAGGCTCACCTCATTTGCAGTATGAGGGTGACTTCTAGAGCTAACAATACCTATCATTTTTAATACAACTTTTTTAGTGGATCCGACCCCTTTCTTGACACCCTTATTTGGCCCCTATCCCATTGGATTTCCCTTTTCTCCCTGATCGCAATGGTACCTATCACTTGTCACCGTTCTTCTCAATGGTCCCATCCACCCCTCCTGCCCCCCTTATTCCCATCTATCCCATTTTCCTGACCATTTTTCCAAACGGCCACCCCCTATGCCCAGGAACTCAATGTATTCGTTGTTGAAAACCTCCAGAATAAGGAGGACACCAAGAATATCAATGCCAACATTAGCTCTCTCAATTCCTCTGTTCAAATCCTTCAGGACCAATGTGCCCACATCAAAGACATCAAAGCCACCCTCGACCAATTGATGGGCCATTCCTTGAACCATTCCTCTTTTGAAAAACCATCCTATTAGGAATACCATGACTCTTCCCATACCAAGGTCATAATTCTATCCACCTTCCTCGAGACCTATGCCTTCCCAGAATTGAGGTGAACAAATGTGATGTCTCAGATCCCACAAGTTGGGTCACTCAAATGGAACATTATTTCCCTTTGTATGGAATTACTGATGATTTAGCCAAGCTTCATTATGGTATCCTACATCTGGATCCATAACACTGGAAATGGTGGCAATGGCATAAAAAGGCACGCCAAGGGTATGTTGCTTGGACATAGTTTGTTGTAGATATTTATGACCGCTTTGACTCCGACACCCACCATTTAGATTGTTTGACCAAGTTGAAGCAGTATGGGACAATTGAATACTTTGTCGCAACATTTGAGCACTTGGATTTTAGAACATAGGGAATTTCATATGCCTTCTTCAGGGAATGCTTTATCAGTGTCCTAAAATTTGAAATGGATGCCCATGTTCTCATGGCATGCCCACATACTTGGTTGGAAGCTACTTAACGAGCTAAGGAAGCACAACATATTGTCTCCTCCCATATCTATAAACCATCCTTTACTCCTCACCCTAAACCCACAAATTATTCCCCTCCTGCAACTCCCCTCGATATATAGAAATTAACCAGGGACAAAATGGATGAATGCCAACTCAAGGGTCTTTGTTATAATTGTGATGAAAAATATTTTCCCGGGCACAAGTGTAAGGAACAAAATATTTTTATGGCCATGATTGAGGATGTTTCTGAAGAGTAGTTCATTCTTTCACATGTGGATGAGATACCACTACTATATGATTTGACCCCACTCTCTATTCCACTAGAAGTTGAACCAATGATTTCACTTAATGTCCTCACTGGCTTCTCTGCTCCCCAGACCTTCAAGTTAATTGGTTACATTAAAAATAGGAAATTCATTATCCTTGTGGATAGTGGTAGCACCCACAATTTTATTCAGCGCAACATCATACGCGTCGTCAATATTTTCCAAATCATGATTGCCAATGGATGGTCCATGAAATGTGGGGGATGTTGTGAAAATGTGTAGCTCCAAATTGATCAATATCACCTGAAATCACATATGTTTGCTATAGACATGGGTGGTTGTGACATTTTTCTTGATGTCGAATGGTTAAGCACTCTCGCCCCCATTCTCATCGATTTTAAGGAATTAGCCATGCAATTCCAACAGGAGGGACAATAATATAAGTTCCAAGGCATCACAACATGCTCCCCTTAGATCATCACTTCCCATCGCATGGAAAAGCTCCTAAAAAAGGGTCTCCTGGAATTATTTTCTAACTCCAATCCATTCAAGTTGTTGAGACACCCTATGTGCATCATGATCTCCAATCTATCCTCTCCCACCACCAAGTTGTTTTTACCACTACCAAGGAACTTCCCCCTTCCCGTGGCGTCTATTATCATTCCATTCCTCTCATACCAAGTAGTTTTCCTCCCTATGTTTGCCCTTATCGTCATCCCTTTTCCTAGAAGAACGAAATTGAGAAAAATTTTCATGAATTTCTAGAAGCGGGTGCTATTCGTCCTAGTACCAATCCCTATTATTCCCCCATGGTCATGGTACTCAAGAAAGAAGGTATTTGGCACATGTTTCCTAATTTTCACGCCCTCAACAAACTCACAATCAAAGACATATTCTCCATTCTTGTCATTGATGACCTATTGGATGAATTGAGTGATTCTCAATACTTTACTAAACTTGATCTACATTAGGGCTACCACCATATCCATATGAAAGAAGAAGACATCCCAAGACTTTATTTTGAACTCATGAGGGCCACTATGAGTTCTTGGTAATTTCCTTTGGCCTGTGTAATGCCCCATCCACTTTCTAAAGTCTTATGAATCATGTCTTCCATCCTTTTCTCCATCAGTTTTTCTTAGTTTTATTTGATGATATTCTCATCTATAATAAAACTTGAACATCCCATCTCACCCATGTGGATCAAGTTCTCCATATACTCTCTAAGCACCAACTTTTCCTCAAACAATCTAAATGTTCCTTTGGAATCTTAGAAGTGGAGTACCTGGGTCATATTGTCGACAAGGATGGTGTACGGGTGGATCTTAAGAAAATTGAAGCTATGAAGTATTGGTCTCACCCTAAAAATCTTAAGAGCTTGCGTGGTTTTCTGGGTTTAACGGGATATTATCGAAATTTTGTTTGGAATTATGGAAAAAATTCAGCTCCTCTCACTTCTCTCCTTAAAAATAATGATTTCACTTGGACTCCAACTACCGATCACTCCTTCTAATCCTTAAAAGATGTTATGTGCTCGACCCCTGTCCTAACACTTCCAGACTTCACAAATAATTTTATATTGGAATGCGATGCTTCTGAGAAAGGAATTAGGGTCATCCTCATGCAAGATGGAGAGCCTTTGGCCTTCACTAGAAAACAACTTTCAAAGAGACATTTGGTCCAATACATTTATGAAAAGGAAATGTTAGCTATTCTGCATGTTGTAGATCTATGGTGTCCTTATCTATTGGGACCACTCTTCCAAATTAAAACTGATCATCAGAGTCTCAAGTATTTTTTGGAACAATGAATTTCATCACCAGAGCAACAAAAATGGGTGACCAAGTTATTTGGGTATGATTATGAGATCATTTACAAGAAGGGAAATGAAAATGTAGTTGTGGATGCTCTTTCCCAGAAGTATGAAGAAGACGGGTCCATTTTCTCCCTCTCCTTCATTGTACCAAATTGGCTCCAAGTTGTTCATCAGGAATGGCTGCAAGACCCCAAAATTTCTAGCATGAACCACCAATTGAAACACAATTCTTGAGCTTCTCTAGGGTGCTCTTAGAAAAATGAAGACATTCGCTACAAAGTTCATTTGTATTTAAAGAAATAATCACAACTTAAATCCACAGTGCTTTCTGAGCTTCATGCTTCTCCCACAACTGGGCATTTAGGGTTTACTAAAACCTATGAACGGGTCAAATGTTATTTTTTTATGGATGGAATGAAATGGGATGTCTACACTTTTGTGGCTAAATGTGAGGTCTTTCAACCTAGAAAGGGAGAAACATTCAAATCTCTGGGCACACTCCAACCGCTTCTGATTCCCCCTGCTATTTGGAGATATATTTCTATGGGTTTCATTGTTAGCTTACCTAAATTGGGAAATAAATCATTCATCATGGTGGTTGTCGATAATCTTTCCAAGTATGCTCATTTATGTGCTCTTCAACACCCATTCACCACATCCAAAGTGGCTCAAATATTCATCGATAATATCTTCAAGCTTCATGGCATGCCTCATTTTATTGTCTCTGATAGAGATCCCACTTTCACAAACAATTTTTGGCAAGAATTGTTCAAGCTACAAGGCACCCAATTTCATCTCAGCATCGCCTATCACCCCTAGACAAATGTCCATACTGAAGTTTTCAACAAGTGTTTGAAAACATATTTGAGGTGTTTTTCAGCTAAGAGGAAAAATCGGTGGGCGCGATGGTTACCCCTAGCTGAATGGTGGTACAACACATCTTACCATACAACTACTCACATGACTCCTTTGGAAGAAGTATATGACCAAAACCCACCATCGGTTCTCTCATATATGCCAAGGGTTTCGAAGCTTTAGGAGGTTGAAAAGAATCTTACAGTTTGAGAAGCTATTCTTCGTGCCCTAAAAAAAATTTGTTCATGGCTCAAAATCGCATGAAGCAACAAGCAGAAAAAGTTTGTTCCGAACATTAATTTTTTGAAGGGGACCAGGTGTTTATTTGACTAAAACCTTATAAGAAGACTTCACTCAAAGTTGAACACTGTCAGAAATGTGCTCCCAAATTTTTATGGTCCTTATACATTTCTCAAGCGAGTAGGATTGATAGCCTACCAACTATCTCTACCTAGTCATTCAAGCTCCATCATGTTTTTCATGTCTCCTTATTAGAGAAGGTGATTGGAACTAAGTGCCAAAATCAATCCAGTCTCCTTGAGTTGGATGAAGAAGGTTCCATTTGGTTGCAGCCACAAGCAATCTTTGACTAGAGAGAGCGTCGTCTCTGTCAGTGCACCATTAAGGAAGTGTTAGTCCAGTGGAAAGATACAACTCCAGAAGACGCCACCTGGGAGTCGACCACCATTCTACAACAATTTCCTCATCTCAAGCTTCGAGGACAAGGATGTTCTTCAAGGGGGAGGGAATGTTAGGGACCTAACTTCCCTAACCCCTCACTTAGGTAGAATAATATATTTTCATCTAAATAAACATCGATATTAATAAGGCCCAGTAATAAGGAAGAATAAGTCAAATGTAAGAAGACCTAATAGAAGCTTCCGCTTCTAGAAGGATCTTCCTCTAGATTGTTCTTTTGGGTAGATAGATTTAGTATAAATAGGAGTAGAGGGTATGAAAAGTTTTGTCTTGATAATTATTGTAATAGAGCGTTGCTTTGTTGGAGGTTTCCCCCTTGAAGAGGCAAGTGAACATTGTTTCCTATCAATAAAGGTATTATTTTGGTGTTGTGGTTTCATATATTGTGTTGTTCCATTGTTATTCTCTGAAATATTTATGTTTTCGACTATTATAATGGATTTGGTACCTTACACCTCCTCTTTGCACAAGACTCTTGGATGATCGATGATGGATGTTTGATGCACGTAGCCGCAGAACCCCGCAGGGTCCCCTGCGCATGACCTCCCGGTCTCAAAACGATCATTCAGTCTAAACTTGTGAGACGAAGCGGCTCTTCTGACTCCCTCTGGAATCACTATGAAAAATCCGATCCACAAGTCCTTTCGTTGTCCTCAGCGGCCTCGCACAAACGACCGCTCCCTGTTTCCTGCAACAAGAAATGAAATTTCGGACTTCAGGTTTTCCTGGTTCCTGTTGTCGAGAACTTCTGTTCTTGCGATCAACCGATTGTCGATTACCTGGGACATACCTTCAACATTTAGCCCCTGGGTTATCTCTTGGCCCACATGACCAATTCTCATATGACCGCAACCATATGTCCTTCGGGATTTATTGACGTGAGAGCCCGACCTCTTGTCCTTTAGACTCCTGATTTACCGATCCTTGAAATGCCGAATTGGTAATGCCTTAGCCCTGACTTCCTATCTCCCTTCGGGACTTTGGGTTTTCCAACATTGAAATTCCCTAACCTTTTGTTCGCAGGACTCGTGATATGCCGATCCCCGATTTCCCGAAATGATGTCAGCTGGACCCCACAACTAGACTTTTCCACGTGTCACTTCCACGAACCCTTCCACTGACATGGGCTTCTTGCCACCTGTCGCCTCCTTTCGGACTACATGCCCATATAACTTCGGACTTCCGGGTATCGAGAGTCCTAGACTCTCGATCCCCAAACCTTTCATTAGCACGAACCCTGAATTTTCGATTCCCAATTCGCCGATGAACTAAAGCATTGTTTCACAGTTTCGAAAATCGTAATGGAAAGGGGTTTTGTTCCTTGTCGATGTGAATGCCGATTTTCCGAACTCCGAAGTTCTGAATCCCGAGCTCTGAAGCTTCGTGATAACCTCCATCTTTGCACACGAATGCTTCCCTTTCGCGTTTCAGGGATTTGGTCAACCAAATCCCTGGCTCACCCCTATCCTCTCCAGCCCCGAATTGTCGATCTACTTGGACTTCACCACGTGTCCAAAATATTTTCCCCACTACGTGACCTTTCTCCTTTCGTCGGGGTTTCAGACTTCGCAATTTCGCAAGTCCACACACTGAAGTTTCGGCTCTTTCACCTACGAATTCCTGAAATGCACTTTCCGGGGTGAATCCAATGGCTCCCGTTGGTTCAGATCTACGACCCTCTCTCTCCTGAGCTTCTCTTTGCAGAATGCTCGTTGTAATCTCCTTGCTTGTCTGCGAGATCCGACGGCTCACGAGACTTCACGAATTCTCCATGGAGAATTCCGACCATCCGTTTCTCTTCCTCTTGGGAACTTCTGCGAATTTATCAAAGTGTTTCTCTGTGGGATTTACCCACCTACAACTCAACGTCGCTGTGCCTTCTCAAGGCTTCAAGGCCCCAACCTCCTTTCTTCTCTTCGACGACTGCGAAGACTCTAACCCTTTTGGGATTTTCCACTACTTCATGTATTCAAGAAGACTCCTGCCCACACTCCTTGCGGAAAACCTTCAGATACCTTTAAGTATGAAATTCTTCGACTCTGCACACTCCTTGCGACAACAATCTCTCAATTATCCTTCAGGTTGCAAAATCCTGAACTTAAACTTGGCCTGCGCACACTTTGCACGGCTCCTGTGCCTACTTGCACTTCTGAGGAAATGAGAACAAAGCTTATCTCACCTGAGCTTTCGTTTGCAGAAAACAACCACCAAGGAAAACTTGTCCTTTTTCCTTTATCCCTCAGATGGAGTATCTCACGCCCTCTTGGAACTCCCTCACTCAAGCAATCTTTTGTTGAGTCTCTCTGGGTATCCAATAACCCTACGAATATGCTCAACGCCCACTTGGCAAAGCCTCTTACAAAACTCCTTATATCTTCTTCCTTCTTCTGAACTCAACAAAATCCCTTTGTGTACTCTGGCACTTACTCCATGCCCACCTGACAGAGTATCAAGAATCCTTCAGTGGTTCTTGCTTCTTACGAACTCACGGTCGAGTTCTCCTTTCGTGCACTCCTTGCACTTGCTTAATGCCCTCCTGGCATAGTTTTGCAGAACTCACAACATAAGTTTCGTCTGTGACTGTGTTCTCAAATACAACCTCGCCTCCTGAGGCATTCAACAACCTCACGGCCTTCTTCGAGTTGTTGACTTCAGTTCTTGTGCCCACATCACGTCTTTGATTGAATCCACAGATTCAAGAATGCATCCTCTGTGCATTGCTATCAGAACCCGCAGCGTTCTATCACACCCTCCTGGTGTGAAGCCTCAAAGACCTTCTCAAACCTGAAAATCAAGAACTCCTGCAATTGCCTAACATACATCTACAGCATAAAATGAACACAATGAAAGCATCCACACACAACACAGTAATATGCAGGAAAAACTGTTGGTTTATATTAAAATGGCAAATGCCTATTTTGTACAAAGTGTTCCTGAGCACGACCTGTAACAAGGTCTCGGCTCCTTCCATATCTCACGCTCTACTATTCTTGTGCTCGCTATCACAAAATGAGATCCCACTTGATCTTTTACCCGAGGGGGCTCTTCGAGCTCTTCCCTCCAAACCTCAACTACTCTATTCAATTACATCCAATGGTTGTCTAGTCCGCAGATCGGATCTAGATCTCAGCCTTATGAATATTAAAGCCTATTAACTTCTATGCATGTGCAAAGCACGGCTTCCTAGCTCAATAGCTTAAACATTTAATTACATTCAATTAATTACATTCATTCGAATAAAAAATGAGGGTTGCGCCTCTCTTCAACAATTAAATGCATGCGCTTGACGTGGCTGGTTGGATGGCTGGATAACTTGAGATGATGCTCCTGCATCATACTCCTCAGCTGCAAAGATCATGAGCTCCTGCTCATGAGCTTCCCCTCTCAGCTGTGGAAATCCTCCTGGATCCCAAACAAATTCCTAGAGTTGTTCATCCATTCCATCTCCCTGCCGTTGCTGCTGCTGTTTCTTTTCTTCTGCTCAACTTCTCCTCGCTGGTAGTTTCTGCTGATTCTACCATCAGCCTTCTGATGCCTTTTATCACCTCATCCAGCTGCTACAATGGCTGGCTCTGCTCATGCAGTCTCCCCAGTTGCAAAAATTTTCTGCAAATGGGTAGATCACTGTGATCTCCCATGTCTTCTCCATCTGCTGCCAACATTGCTTGTTGGATGTGCATGCCCTGCACTATCACCCTTCTCTCCAGGGCTTCAATCTGTTCATATAGATCAGCCAAACTAATGTTGTCTGCTTTTTCCTCTTCTTCCACTTCTGCAAGCTCCAATGTTGCAGTCTTTTCAGGTTCCTCGCTGAAAGTATTGAGCCATTCCTTGGAATGCTCATCTTCTTCTTCTTATGCTTCTTCTACTGTCAGCTTCAGTGTTGCAACTTCCTCAGCTTCCTGGTTGAAAGCATTGAGACACTCCTTAGAATGCTCATATTCTTCTTCTTCTGCTTGGGTAGTTTCTAACACGTGCTCCAATTCTTTTTCCCTGACAGTCACAATTGGTTGCCTTTCTTCTGTTGCATCATCAGTAACATAGAATTTCGCCTCCCTTGGGTTAAGTGGTAGGAATATTCCAATTCCCCCAATCATCAGAATGCTATTCTGATCTTCCTCCCTTGTCAGCTGCACCTGTTGATCCAAACTCACTTCTGAATTTATGAGGCCCTCAAATAGCCTCATCTGCTTATCCCTGCTCACCTGGAAAATTGGGATTTCCCTGCTGCTTCCCTGGCAGACTGTGAGATCAACCTATCCCATATTCATTAGCATCCCTTGCTGAATTGAACTCACCTTCGAGTCCATGAGACTTTCAGACAGTCTCGTATTCTTATCTCTACCCACCTGGAAATTTGAGATGCTTTCGCTGCCCTCCTGGCAGTCTTCGAGATCCCGCAGCAACCTCATTTCATTGCCCAGCTGGCAATGTGAAATTCCTTGGTTGTCCTCCTAACAGTCTGTGAGATCTTCAGCTGATCTCAACTCCTTGCCCACCTGGCAATTTGGAATTTCCTCTCTGCCCTCCTGGCAGTTCTTGAGATCTTCAGCTGATCCCATTTTATTCTCTTCACCAAGAATTCTCCCAGTCTCTGGTTCACATATCTGAACCATCTCCTCAGGTCCGTCGAGGTTGTCATCATGCCTCAACCATCCTTTTAACAACCTTCACTGTCTTCTAGCCATCAACTCCTTGACTGGCCATTTTACCTTCGGCTTCCTCATGGGCCACTCATATACCCATCTCGACTTGGATTTTTGTTGTATCTCCAATGCAAGTTCATCCATCCTCGCGTTCTGTTGCATCCACAATGCAAGCTTTTCTATTTCTTTCCTTATATCAGTAAGCTCTTCATCTATTTCTTCTTTACTCACCAGCTCCTGGTTTGTCCTTCCAACATACCTACAGCCTTCAGTAGCCATGTTGTTGTCTCTTTCTGCCCTCCTAGAAAATCTACTGCTCACTCCTGCAAACCTGAGTGCTTCAGCCTCTTCCTACAGTCCTGCTGACTGTCTTCTTGATTGTTGTCTGCCTGCGAACAATCACCACAAAGTCTTCAGCAACCATGTCTTCCTTCTGCCTCGCTTCACCTGAAATATACAAGTGAAGTCTGGCTCTGATACCACTTGATGCATGCAGCCACAGAAACCCGTAGGGTCCCCGCATGACCTCTCGGTCTCAAAAGGATAGTTCATTCTAAACTTGTGAGCCGAAGCGGCTCTTCTGAATCCCTCTGGAATCACTATGAAAAAATCCGATCCACAAGTCCTTTCGTTGTCATCGACGGCCTCGCACAAACAACCGCTCCCTCTTTCCTGCAACAAGAAATAAAATTTCGGACTTCAGGTTTTCCTGGTTCCTGTTGTCGAGAACCTCTGTTCTCGTGATCAACCGATTGTCGATTACTCAGGACACACCTTCAGCATTTACCCCCTGGGTTATCTCTTGCCACACATGACCAATTCTCATATGACTGTAGCCATATGTCCTTCAGAATTTATTGACGAGAGCCCGATCTCTTGTCCTTTCGACTCTCGATTTACCAATCCTCGAAATGCCAAATTGGTAATGCATTAGCCCCGAATTCCTATCTCGCTTTGGGACTTCGGGTTTTCCAACACCGAAATTCCCTGACCTTTTGTTTGTAGGACTCACGATCTACTGATCCCCGATTTCCTAAAATGATGTCAGCTGGACCCCACAACTGGAATTTTCCATGTGTCACTTCCACAAACCCTTCCACTGACGTGGGCTTCTTGCCTCCTGTCGCCTCCTTTCGGACTACACACACATATAACTTCGGACTTCTGGGTATCGGGAGTCCTAGACTCTCGATCCCCAAACCTTTTGTTAGCGCGAACCCCGAATTCCCGATTCCCAATTCACCAATGAACTAAAGCGTTGTTTCACGATTTTGAAAATCGTAATGGAAAGGGGTTCTATTCCTNAGGACTCCCGATACCCAAACCTTTTGTTAGCGCGAACCCCGAATTCCCGATTCCCAATTCACCAATGAACTAAAGCGTTGTTTCACGATTTTGAAAATCGTAATGGAAAGGGGTTCTATTCCTTGTCAACGTGAATGCCGAGTTTCCGAACTCCGAAGTTCCGAATCGCAAGCTCCGAAGCTCCATGATAACCTCCGCCTTTGCACACGAACGCTTCCCTTTCGCGTTTCGGGGATTTGGTCAGCCAAATCTCTGGCTCACCCCTGTCCTCTCCAACCCCGAATTGTCGATCTACTCGGACTTCACCACGTGTCCAAAATATTTTCCCCGCTACGTGACCTTCTGCCTTTCGTCAGGGTTTTGGACTTCGCAATTTCGCAAGTCCACATGCTGAAGTTTCGGCTCTTCCACCTACGAATTCCCGAAATGAACTTTCCAGGGTGAATCCAACGACTCCCATTGGTTCAGATCTACAACCCTCTCTCTCCTAAGCTTCTGCTTGCAGAATGCTCACCGTAACCTCCTTGCTTGTCTGCGAGATCTGACGGCTCGCGAGACTTAGTGAATTCTGCACGGAGAATTCCGACCATCCGTTTCTCTTCCTCTTGGGAACTTCTGCGAATTTATCAAAGTGTTTCTCTACGGGATTTACCCACCTGCAACTCAACGTCGCTGCGCCTTCTCAAGGCTTCAAGGTTCCAACCTCCTTGCTTCTCTTCGATGACTGTGAAGACTCTAACCCTTCTGGGCTTTTCCACTACTTCGAGTCTTCAAGGAGACTCTTGCACGCACTCCTTGCGGCAAACCTTCAAATACCTTTAAGTATGAAATTCTTCGACTCTGTGCAGTCCTTGCGACAACAATCTCTCAATTATCCTTCAGGTTACAAAACCTTGAACTTAAACTTGGCCTGCGCACACTTTGCACGGCCCCTGTGCCTACCTGCACTTTTGAGGAAATGAGAACAAAGCTTATCTCACCTGAGCTTCTATTTGCAAAAAACGACCACCAAGGAAAACTTGTCCTTTTTCCTTTATCCCTCAGATGGAGTATCTGACGCCCTCTTGGCACTCCCTCACTCAAGCAATCTTTTGTTGAGTCTCTCTGGGTATCCAATAACCCTACGAATATGCTCAACGCCCACTTGGCAGAGCCTCTTACGGAACTCCTTAGAGCTTCCGTCTTCTTTTGAACTCAACAGAATCCCTCTGTGTACTCTGGCACTTACTCCATGCCCACCTGACAGAGTATCAAGAATCCTTCAGTGGTTCTTGCTTCTTACGAACTCATGGTCGAGTTCTCCTTTCATGCACTCCTTGCACTTGCTCAATGCCCTCCTGGAAGAGTTTTGCAGAACTCACAACATAAGTTTCGTCTGCGACTGTGTTCTCAAATACAGCCTCGCCTCCTGAGGTATTCAACAACATCATGACCTTCTTTGAGTTGTTGACTTCAGTTCTTGTGCCCACAACACGTCTTTGTCTGAATCCACAGATTTAGGAATGCATCCTTTGTGCATTGCTATCAGAACCCACAACTTTCTGTCACACCCTCCTGGTGTGAAGCCTCAAAGACCTTCTCAAACCTAAAAATCAAGAACTCCTGCAATTGCGTAACATACATCTACAACATAAAATGAACACAATGAAAGCATCCACACACAACACAATAATATGCAGAAAAAACTGTTGGTTTATATTAAAATGGCAAATGCTTGTTTTGTACAAAGTGTTCCTGAGCACAGCCTGTAACAAGGTCTCGGCTCCTTCCCTATCTCACGGTCTACTATTCTTGCGCTCGCTATCACAAAATGAGATCTCACTCGATCTTTTACCTGAGGGGGCTCTTCGAGCTCTTCCCTCCAAACCTCAACTACTCTATTCAATTACATTCAATGGTTGTCTAGTCCGCAGATCGGATCTAGATCTCAGCCTTATGAATATTAAAGCCTATTAACATCTATGCCTGTGCAAAGAACGGCTTCCCAGCTGAACAAATTAAACATTTAATTACATTCATTCGAATAAAAAATGATGGCTGCGCCTCTCTTCAGCAATTAAATGCATGCGCTTGATGTGGCTGGCTGGCTGGCTGACTTACTTGAGATGATGCTCCTGCATCAATGTTCCTCTCACCCATAGGTAGATTGACGGTTCTCATGGCATCGTCGATGCCTATGTCATTAGCGTTCAGGCCTCCTCATGGTCCACCAATATCCTTCCTCCAATGATGATACATCATATATCTATGGTCTATATTTTTTGAGGACAAACCCTGATAGATCCAATGGTCACAGTTTAAAGCAAGGGCCCAAAGGGCCTCCTCATCCATTTGGACCCACTTTTGTCCTGATGGAAAATTCCTTGGTGACACTTGTCACTACTTGGACACATTGGCTACCATGTTGGCACCCTCATGTCACCATGACGTCGTCATCCTTTTTGGCCGATACACAACCTTTCCAGTATTTGTACTCCGATGAATGGTCCATATCATCTACGAGATCCCTTAGACCTTGGAAGATCAAAGGTCTTGGCTGCACCTCGAATCTTCCCCATTAGAGTGTCCCCATTCAATTCCACTATGCATGGCACTTCACATTAGACGACCCAGATCCTCTTGGATCTTCTCCCATACTGATGCATTAACGATCAGATCTTCTTCTTGGAGATCCGCAATCCCGATGGATCAACAATCATGATTTCATCTCGGAGATCCAACGGTGAATATTTATGGCGAGATCCTAAGGTCTCATAGCCCCTTTTTTCGTATGATCCTTTGCCTTGGGCCATTCCTTAGGAGACACCTATCACCCTCGAGTCACGCTGGCGAGGCACATCACAATGATTTCATCTCATTTCTTAGTCTCGTTAAACAACACCCATAGTGATCTATGGCGGAGATTTATCATGGACTTAGCCCCGATGGACGACCTAGATCCTCCTTCGGACTCCCCTTTTCAAAATGCCTCCACTTCGAGATCTAGGGTTATTCTGACTACGGGACTCCAACCACGGTCACCATGATGGATCTAATGGCCTGTAAGCTTCCACAGACATCCTCCCATCATAGATCAACAATCCTCATTGATTTCGGGGTCCGTACTCCAAAGAATTCATACCTAGATCCGATGGAGGGTCAAGATCTCAACATTCAACCATATCGACGGTCGATATCATGTATCATCCCCACTCCGATAGAGGGACCAGATTTAACCTCCATGCCAAATCAATGGCTACAATCCTCCGAAGTGAAATTAAGGTTTTCCATTGGCTTATAAACTGGCCCAAAACTTAGCCGATTTTTTGAGGGATTCCCCTCGTCCTCCTTTAGTATTTTTTGTGTTTTCGAGGACCCTCTCTCAGGTACAAGGCATACCATTTGCCTCCAAGGATACCCTTAATTCATGATATTCCAGAAGTACTCCTTCACTGCAAGGATCCCATCACTATGGTGCAGAGGTATACACACATGTATGTATATATATATAAGAACGATATAGTAGTTCATATAGTAGGAAGGGTATCTCTCTACTAGAGTTATTTTGGAGATTCGACTTATTTACCTGCTCAAACAACTATATAATTTCATATTGCTTCCACATTTACCAATCCCATAAGTTTTTAGTAGACATATACTTGCAGTTATTTCACTAAGAATGAGAGACTTCCCAAATTTACAAATACAAGTCTTCTTATGCATATTTATAATTTATGCAAACACATGACCATCTCTAGACTTTTACAATCAAGTTTATAGGTCAGAAATTCATATCCAAAATCATTGTACCACCCACTCAACCATTCTTTCATTCAAATCAAGACACAAAAATAGAACATGTAACTTATCTACAAATTTTGAGATATGTTGGATACTACTGAATGGTGATTTTCTCTCCACCCAACCATAGGAAACACTGCACTAAGACCTACTACAACCAACCACCCCCGAGCCAGGGTACAATTCCATGAGAGGATTTCTACAAGATTTTTTAGGGAGTCCCTGCTAATTCCGATCTTCTTGCTACCTAAACAAGAGATCTCCCTCTGTCTAATTCCAACACTCCATGGTCTATCCCCATCCATGTGTATCTTATGTTTGTCCTTGCACCCTTCATTTTGTGTCTTCTCCCCCAATACCTCATGGATCATGCCAGAAGTTTCTCAAGGGTACTCTACCCATCCTTCCTTAATTTTCCAATGAAACTAATCCAACTACTACCTTGACTAATAATCATTTTTCCAAGGCGAAGTATAGTTCAAGTCTGCATTGTTTTAATTAGAGAGGGTACTACATGGTAGAGTCATCTCAACTAGTCATTTCCTCCCTCTTGCACCTTTCCCCTCATGGCA
>JASDQU011505245.1:28438-44754 GCA_032191745.1 Picea mariana | reverse complement strand
GTGCGAGAATGTCTGTAAACACAAAATTTGGAAAAAGGACAAAACTTTTGAGTGAACTTTTAAATCCAGAGAGTCTTGATGGATCTCCCACAGACTCAGAGACTAGAAAACAAGCAATCAAAGCAAGGGAAACTAGACTAACTAGGAAACAATCCTGATCCCCAGTGGAGTCGCCAATTTTGTTATTGGATAAATCTGTAAGTGTGGACACAAACCGATCTCCCTAGATCCACCTGGATCTAGAACAAAGCAAGACAGAATAATACTCTTTCCCACCATAGAAGTTTCTCCTTCTAGAAGATTCGAGAAAACGCTCATTTTTCCCACATGCTGGAATTCTCGCACCCTAGCTATAGAGCAACCTGCGAGGTGTTCTCACCCTAGCTATAGTGCAACCTGCGAGAATGGGTCATTCTCGCACTCTGCCTATATAGCAACCTGCGAACTTCCTTTTTTATAAGGTTTTTACATAGGAAAATGCAACTTCTTTCCTCGGGAAAAGTTCTTCTCCCTTCTCTCTTTAGGAACTCAGGCCACTGACCCCTCTGAAGGCAACAGATAGGTTTACATCATTAACGATCATAGGGATGACAAAAATAATGTGTAACACACTCCCTTGAACCTAAACCTTGTCCCTTATCTTCCCAATAAAAGTATAACCTCGGATCCCTCTCCCATACTCTCCCCTCCAATCACTCAGGCACTGAAAGAGAACTTGGTGCACCCTTCCCCTAGGATCATAAGATGTCCTCAAGGGGAAGAAATTTTTTTATTTCTCTTTCTCAATCTCAAGAAAATTTAGAAATAAAATATGGAAAAAACAACTCTCATAGGGGCTCTTAGAGAAAATGCCCCTGGAAAGGTTTCAAGATGATTGTGTTATCCCACAATTGTCGCGGGCTGGCTAATCCAACCAAAATATTAGCCATCAAAACACTGGTCCAAATCCACTTCCCCCTCTATCCTGCTCCTCCAAGAAACCATGACTATTGGGAAAAAGTTGAATCCTATCTCTTTGCCTCCCTCCCAGGATGGGATTTCCTTCCCCTTGACACCCAGGGAAGATCTGGTGGAATCATCACATGTTGGAAGAGGTCCACACTCAAACTCTTTAACTCGTGGGCCTCTCCCTCAATTCTTTACACCCACTTTTTCTCTAAATAACTCAACCTATACTTCCTCCATTTGAACGTCTACAAGCCCTATTAAGAAAGAAAGGAATTTCGACAGAATTTCTTCAACACAAATCAAAATAAACACTCTCTCGTAATCAGTAGGGACATAAATTTCACCCTAGACGACTGTGAAATATGGGCGGGCTTGGCTCATAAGTACCCACTCTCAGACTTTCTCATTCTCAAAATGGATGAAGTGGGACTGTCAGACATTCAACCTCTAAAGTACAACCCAACTTGGATTAAATGAGAATGGGAAGCGATAGGGTTGCAAAAAGGCTGGACCAATTCCTTCTCTTAGACTTACTTCTTCAAAGGTATCCAAAATTTAGACAATGGGTGGCTTCAAAATGGGTCTCTAAACACAACCCCATCCTCCTTGAGATTGATAAAAGATCCCCAATTCTTTTAAATTCAACCCTCTTTGGTTGGAATCAAAATCCTATTTGGAGGATATCAAGAATTGTCGGATCTTACAACCCTTGTCTTCTGGAATCCCTGGCCATTCAGTTCATGTCAAACCTCGAGAGAGAAAAGGAAACCTCTATCACTTGGAACAAATCTATGAATCAAAAATAAAACAAATATCTCACCAAACTAGAAAGGAAATTGATGAAATGAAATGAAACAAGATCTTTAGGGAATCTCACAGAGGAGATAAAAGAATAATATAAATCTCTAGAGATCCAAAGAAGAAAAATCCTACAAAACAGAGAACATGAATTGAGAATTAGAAGTAGAGTTCTCTAGTTGAAACAAGGGGACAAAAACAAAAAATTATTCCACCATTTTTCCAACCACGAGAAAATCCACAACACCATTTGGTCAGTCCACATAAGCGATGGAACAAAGAAAAAATCCTTTGAAGATATAACACTTGAAAGCACCTCCCACTTTGAATCTTTGTTTAAAGAAGACTCCAAAGTGAGCATTGACTATATCATAAGGGTGGAAAATATCTTTCCTAGGTTCATCTCCCTTGAGGATAAACACAAACTTATGGAAGAAATCACAAGAGATGAACTGGAAAAAACTATCCACGGTTTTTGAAAGCACAAAATCTTGGGCCAGGATGGTTTTCTAATAGATTTCTACAAGGTTTGTTTCGAAATCATCAGTGAAGATATCCTAAAAACGGTTGAACACTCAAGAAGAACTGGACAAATTCATGCCCCTTTCAATTCCACCTTCATAGCCCTCATTCCAAAGCTGGATGACCCCTCCCGTTTCAAATTTAGTCCCTTATCACTATGCAACAACATATACAAAACCATTGCAAAAATAATAGCCCTCTGAATCAAAGATACCCTAAGCGAAAATATTTCAAAGGAGCAATTTGATTTTCTGAAGGGAAGACGGATCCATCAATCCATGGGGATTGCTCAGGAAGGACTTATTTCAAAGGAGCAATTTGGATTTCTGAAGAGAAGACAGATCCATCAAGCCATATGTATTGCTCAGGAAGGAATTATTTCGGAGGAGGAATTTGGCTTTCTGAAGGGAAGACAGATCCATCAATCCATAGGGATTGCACATGAAGGACTTCACTCCATACACACACAAAAGAAAAAATGAAATCACTTACAAGTTTGATCCCTCAAAGGCCTTCAACAAAGTAAGATGGATATATATCAAGCTCCTCTTGATTCACTTGGGCTTCATCCATCCCTTTGTGTTGATCCTCAACAACCCCCCATTATTTCTGATACTTTGATCAATAATAACGAGTCCCTTTTTGCTTATTTTCAGTGTGTTTGATCTTGTATTTTCAGTCTTTAATAGTCTTCATTGTATAACTTTAGTTATTTTTAAAATAATTTTTCAAAATCCAAAAATATAAATAAATCAACAAAACTCATTGGGGATACCTCGATGTCCCGATCTCCTGATATCCTGATTTTCCTGATGAAACAATTTTTTAAATACCAGATCGGATCTCACCATAAGTTAAATTTCTAATAAAGTTCCCTGACATTTCAGTATCCCTATCTCCTGATACCTCGACTAATCTTATGATATGGATCTACCAGATTGGTCTTGCTTTCACTTTTTGCTTTAATAAACCATGCCCCGATGAACTCATGACCTGGTAGCCCGATATTCTAGGTACCTGACATCCCTATAGTTGGTGACACAAAACACCAGATTGACATTATTGGAGTAGACCTTGTCTAAATTTGTATTTCATGATGCCTCGATCCCTGATTCCTGGTAATACCAGATCTAGATCTTCTTTCACCACATTTCTATATTTAGATAAAACATCTATCTCTTGGTATCTTGATTCCATGGTATCCTGGTGATCATAGTTCCCAAATCATATCGGATTGGGGGTTAATTTTAGGTTCATATGCTTTCTCATCAATAAAAGGTATGATTCCCAGTACCCTGATTAACTAATAAATTGCTAATTAAAACTTCATTAAAGCATAATAAGCATATCAGATCAGACTTGGCTCTTTCGGGATATAAGCTTAGTCTTAAAACCCCCGATAACTTGGTACCCGATAATGAACTTTCCCTCGCAGGTTTAAATGACCATAGTTGTCTTGTCCTCCATTATGGCTCTGACATGGCTATTATGAACATTAAATGAACATTAATGGAGCATTGATTTCAGAGTTTAATGCATTAATCTACTCCAACTCATGCATAAACACACTAAGGAAGGTTTTAGTATGTTAAAAAACCTTTATTTCTTAAGCATGAAAAGCTTAATCTCCACCATTTTCTCTAGTATTTTCTTCCACTGGTTAGTATTAGAGTTTTTTTTTATTAATTTACCAAAACATGTTAGTTGTTTATAAAATAAAACTTACATTTACCTATTTACTTGCAGAAATTTTAAAGGCAAAATGACTTAGAAAATCAAAGAAAAGCAGAGGAATGATGAGGAAGACGAAATCAAAAAGAACCCCAACTCAACATTCTTCTCTAATACTACTTTCAAGACAAGCGTGAACAATAGTATGGAATGGAACCAAATATATACATTCATCGAAGAAGGATATTTCATTGAAGATTATGAGGTCAACTTCAAAGGTATTGGTATGGCTATATATGTGTTTTGATTGTTACTTTGTGTCATGATATGGTGTATGCTTAAGACATACTTGGTATGGTTGGTTTGGTATTTGGATATGGTATATCTCAGTTTCTTGGTTGAGTGAGGATCACTCTTATATTTGGTTAAACACATGACATGGTTCTTATAGTTCATATCTTTGAGTTGATTGTACATGGTTGTGGTATATTCATGTTGTATGGTGGCATAAGCATGCGGGTCATGCATTGGTTCTTTAATATACTACATTGATGATATGGTACAGATTTCCATATGGTTGATGGTGTGGTATATGGTACAGGTTATACATGGTTGATTCACTATTCATTTCTTATGTATCTTTTGGTTCATGATTGATGCATGAGATAGTATGTATATTGGTATAAACTTGATGCATGGTATGGTACAGGTTTAGTTGGTTGATGATCATATATAGGTTAATGAGACAATGACAATGATAGTGACAGAGTGGTGACAGTGACATAGACAATGACAGTGATAGATTTGCGACAGTGACAAGTTTTGTGGTAGCGATAGTAGCAGAGTCCATGACAGTTGGTCTACATTTTTATTTCAAGGTAGTAGGACGAGGAAAGGAAAGGTGGTTGTATCCACCTTCTAGTTGTAGCCGGAGAACCTAGGGGGTTGTATCCTCCTTCTAGTTGGAGCCAGAGAATTAGGTAGTTCTAGTTTCCTTCAGGTTGGAGCCTGAGAATAGGGGGTTGGAGCTTCTTTCCAATTGTAGATGGAGAATCGGAAGTTGGTGCTTCCAATGAATGTTTTATTTTGATAAATACATAAGAAAATAATTTTGTGGTTTTCTCCCATTTGGGTTTCCACATAAATATTGGTGTATTGTGTATCTATAGTGATGTGATGTTGTTTATGTTTATACTACTGATGATATATTGAATATTAAAGATAAAATGCTAAACATTGTTGAAGAATAAATTGTGGTTAAAGGAATAAAATTGCCCATTACTGATTCACCACCCCTCTCAGTAATCCAACAAATTCTTCATGTTTGCTTATTTAGTTGATGTTGTTTGTGCAGTTACGCCTTTCCCCCTTTTAGCTTGGACATGGTCTCCCCTCGAGGTAGATATTCACTTGTACTGCTCCAAAATGTCTCCTCATATATTACCCAGGTATGTCCCGGACATGCTATCATTAAGAGAGATTGCATATCGAATTGTCAATCTCGTCATTGCAACCACTTTGGTAAAAAAATAGAAAAGGAAATGGCCTACTTTCCCAATTTTACTAGGTATTTAGACCTTGTTAAATGCCAAACATGTTCAAAAGGAAGTACATATATTAGAGGGAATCTGGTTGTCCCAAGGAGATTTAAAAAAACATGATGCAACAGAAGTTGTCAAATAACATTGTGTTGCGATCAAGAGAAAAGCATAAATTCATGAAGATAATCCCTTTGATCTTATTTTCCAGAGAACCAAAAGCTTTCATGAAGTATCTCAAAGATTTGAGGCCATTAGAAACAATTCTAATTTCTTAAACTTCATTGAATGGAAAGTTAAAAGAAAGAAATATTTTCTTAAGGAAAATAACATAAAGCAAGGGATTGAAGAAATTGAGGAAGATAATGATGAGGATGAGGATAAATCATCCAAATCTAAACCAGAAATATATCATAATGTTTCTACAGTAGAAACATGAATGGATGAAGATTCACAAAAGGATACAACATGAAAAGAGGATTTAAACAGAACAACTATCCAAACTCCTCCCAAGAGGCCCGAAGTGAGTACAAAATTCAACACCAATACAAATATGGAATATTCTCAAACAACATTCATACCAATTATTGGTCCTATTCATACTACCCCTATAACTTCAATTTCAGGAAGATTGAGTACAACTTATGTGGATCTTAGAAGCATCCATCCAATACAAGATACAATATCATATTTAGACAACTATGTTTTTGATGAAAAAACCAAAATTATAGAAAGGAGAAAGTCCAAAAAGAGGAAAAATACCAACCATGAAGAAACCACACAAGAGGTAACCCAAATATGGAATGTTTCACATTTGAATGATGAAGAATTTGCAGAGGAAGTTGTTGATTCCTTAGGAGCATTTGTCAATGCAAATAAATGGGTTGTGATCAAATTGACTAATTGGTTAAAGAAAGAGAAGAACGGAGTAAAAGAGATTCAAGAACAACAAAGGGTACAAGAAGACATTTGGACACAAAAGCATGAATCTCAGGTTAAGGATCCTAGAGAATCAAATAATCTCTCTCAAAATATCATTGCACAGTTGACAACAAAAACATATGAGATTAAAATTGAACATGACAGATAGGTAGCCATATTTCTTAAGGAAAATGAAAAAATGAGCAAATATTATGACAATCAAGTGGATACCTTGACTGCTCAATTAGAAGAAGTGAACATTAAAAAATGAGAATTCATAAATCCTAAGGAGAGAAGCAATGGAAATTAACGCTAAATTATCATCTTCACAGGTATTATTCTATTCAAGATTGTATGTCATTGAAGAACAACATAAACAAATCTTGGAGTTTTCTATTGAGTCGCAATTACAATTTAAAAAAAAAAAAGGAGATCCAAGCTATATTTGATAATCTGAAAATATGGGAAGCACAAAGAACTAATTTTCCACTAGGGTACTCCAAAATGTTTGAATAGGAAAAGATCCAAATACAAGCCCCACTTGACTCTTGGAAAGCAAACTATTTGTTTTCACAAGGTTTCATTGAAGAAACAAGTAAAAATTGTTTAGTCTTATGGGGTTCAGTAGTAGATATCATTGAAGAATATGAAATGCCTCATGTGCAATTTCTTGAAAAATCAGTGCCATTATCAAATTTTCTTACAGATGTGCAACAATAGGTAGATTCAAGGGCAAATGGAATCAATAATTTGAGTTTTTGGAATCTGAAAAGTGTTCAACAACTTCTTGCTCGTCCAGTAGAGTGTTCAAAATCAATTGATAATTTTTTATCAAAGTTTTCATATGGACAAGAGGAAATTTCTAAAAAGATTTACCAATGTAAATTAAACAAGGAAATTCCCCAGACTTCGTTAATTGCACTTATGTTAGAAAAACTTTCTTTATGGAAAAGTCAAGGACAAATGCAAGGAGAAAAAGTCATCACTGGCGTTGTTGAAACTAAGGAGAATATGTATCCTTAGTATTAGCAAACAAATGAAATATATGGGCCTATCAATTTGATCAAATGATGGAAGCAATTCTACAATCTAGCTTGGTTTTCTTCTATTCATTGTAATTTTGTAGAGAGACCAAGGGGTTGGAATTTCTAGAAAGAAGAAAATGTTCACTATTGTAAAAGCTTTAATCTTTTGAGTTTTGAAGACCTGGAAGTGGTAGATATATGAATGAAAGCTTTATGTTCTCATTTTTTGCACTGTTGTTAGAATTATGAGAAATTATTATGATTTATTTTTAATAGAATTTGATATGAATGATCAGAAATTGAACATGAGTATGCATATTAATGACTGCTAGGTAACTGTTTCCTTGATTCGTTATTAAGATGCATAATTTTAAATTGTTGTCTCGGTTGTAAGAACTATTTATGAAGTCTGACATTTCATCATTATTTCATGTTTAATTTACATTATTGAATATGGGTATGTGGATTCGTATTTTCTTAGTAACTATTTGCTAAGTTAAAATTAAGATGTGTTTATGTTAATAGTCATCAATCTATTTGAACTATTTATGTATCCTGATAGCTCATATTTATCTCATATTCATCATAAAATCTCTTCTTGCTCCTTATTCGAAAACTATAAACTATATAGGTGTTCTAGTAAGGATAGTATAGCCTTAGAATAGAGTTAGATTAGTTATTTCCTTTTCTATATAGTAGCTTAGAAGAGCTTTCAACAAAAGTCTCCTTTTGAGGAGCAAATCCCCTTAGTGGAAATTGGGCCCACATACCGATGAGGATCGCCATACCAAATGAGTATAGGCCTAGTTGGGTCCTTGATCGGGTGATTTCTCCATGTTGCATGCAAGGAGTTTTTTGCATCAACACTTCATCACATGTACAATGAACTGTATTTCTTCAACATTCTTTTCCTTCTTCATAAATGGATCAGCCACAAAATTCTTTAGAGTAGAAATAGGAATTTATCAGGGATTCCCCCTCTTCCTGCTCCTCTTCCTTCTATTGGTTGAATGTCTCAACAAAATAATCCACATTGAAGCCACAACGACAAAAATCAAAGGTATCAAAATCAACTCCTTCTTCTCCCTAACTCACCTTCTTTTTGTAGATGACATTTTGTTATTTTGTGAAGGGAATATCTCCTATTTTTCCACTCTAAAGGAGATCCTCCATACTTTCTACACTACTACAGTCATTGTTGGCACAGGGGCAGACCCAAGGTTCAACGCTACAACAATGCACCAACAAAACCCTAACTATCGACCCTTTCAGCAACACCTGTGAAGCAAATGAAGTCTCATCCGAGGTAGAGGCAGGGGTGGTTGTAAGACTCGGGTGTTTGCAACCTTAGCTGGGACACAGATATGTGATTATGATACTTAATAGAGCACTTAGCACCGTTAGATCCTCAATATGCAGTCAATACCTACTTCGTTGATAAAATAGATCTTCGCAGCATTCACACTAATCTATTGTAGTTAAGTACTTAGCACAAATAGATGGATCAGATCTAGTAGAAGCAAGCACTAAGCACATTCATAGAAGTCAGATCTAACATTCTTACACATCATTAGCACGAAGCATGAACAGATTTATCTATCTCTATCACAACATTTAGCAAGAGAGTCATAAACACATTAAGACAAGCACATAGCATAACCACACAATATTTATGTGGTTCACCACCACCCTGGGGCTACATCCACCAACTCTTCTAATTTATTATCTTCAGTCAATCGGTTACAAGAACAGAGCCTCAAAACCCTTACTCCGCACAGTACAAAAGATCTATGCAGCTCGCTAGATCCTTCTTCCTTGTGTTCCATCACTAAGCCTTCCACAATCTTGCTATAATGACTTGCACTTAGCTCTGCAAGTCTCACACAGTCATGCACAAATCACTTACAGACTCTACTTGCACTTAGCATACATTCACATCACATAGATGCACCACCACTTCTATCTAGCCTAAGCATCTATTTATATATACAAAATAGACCTAAACGTGGGTAAACCCATGGGCTGACATCCCATTCCCATTACATATTCCCACATCCCAAAAAGGACCCAAAAAGGGGCCAAGATCCCGCGATCTCTACTTCGACTTGTGCTCCTCCTTCGACATGCTACCAAAGTCCAAAATAGGTCAAACTTGATCAGATATCCATAAAACCTGGTTAAGGGCCAAAAGGCCGCCAACACTCACCTGTGACTCATCCCGAGTCACTCTGATGTAGGAAGTTATACTTCGAACGCTTCGAGCTTGGCTCGAACTGCTTCAACTTGTTGCTGTGCTACGCACTCTTTTTCAGCAAATTCCTGAATGATTGCATCATTAACAAGTCCTTCCAGGCGTTGTTCTGTCGCGGTGCTAACCTACTCTAGTTCTGCTCCCTGGCCTTCTACCTCTGTAAACAACTGATAGGCCTTATCTTGTACCGGTTGGAGTTTCTAAGTTATCTCCATAACTTTGTTCTAGATATTATGGATTTGTTGTTGGGCGGTTCGTTGCTCTTGAGATCTCTTCATTCTCTCCAAAACTAACAGAGACTTCAGCTGTGCCTGTAGTGTTTTTGCGTGTTACTTCTCTTTCTGGAGCTGTGAATCCAGTGCTTGCAACTCTGGGTTCTTGATAAGTTTCTCATATGTATGGGCACTACGATCAATGAATTGCATGCATTCTGTGGTAAGGGCCTTTAGTTTGTCAACTGTGTTGTGGGAAGTGGCTTCTCGCTGGTCTCTTACCTCCTGTGGAGTCTCAGGCATAGTGCGTAGCTCTAAATATGCTATGCCATGCTGGAGATGTTGGATCACTTCTTCAAGTTGTGCTACTTGCTTCATGACTTGATCCTCTGCCTTTACTTCTACAATAGTCACAGAGAAAAGTGCTTTGTTGATCGTTTCCTTCACTTCGAGTTGCTCGGTGAGCAACTGTTCCTTTCCTTACTGTAGTTGTGCCTTTTCTTCATCAAACTTCACTTGAAGAGCGCTCTTTTCCTGTTTGGTAGCTCGACATTGTTCTACAGGTACTCCCTGTACTTGTACAAAAGCCTAGGTGGCTTGCGTTGTTTCATCTTGTGCTCGTCGAAGATGAAATTCGACTGTATCAGTTATTCGGTGGAGTTGAGTTGGCTCATCTCCCACTTCTAGCTCTCTCGGCATAGTGAAGACTGCGTAGATGGATTGTAGGGATTTTTGTACTTCTCGGATTTCAGTCGTGATTCGATCATACAACTCCTCTTGCTTTGCTTCTTCTTCTCTGCTATCTCCAGCAAAGCATCATTTAGGGCTGCTACGAGGAAGTCAAAGTCATCATAGGTGAGGACAGTCTGAATATTCGTCATAGTGGCCTTCGATTTCTTCCGGGAGGAAGGTTTCAGAGGTGAACCTTTCCTCTTTTTCAGGGGATCAACCTCGTCCCCCTGCTGCTGCTCAACCTCTATCTCATTCAACTCTGCATCATCACCTCCTTGCTCGGGTGAGATGGAAGCGGTCTTCACGGATGCGATGTCTAAATCATGGACCTCTTCGATCTTCTTTGTCTTGCTCGGCCCAGGTGTATCCTGTGTAGTTTATGGACTGTCTATATCGGATATCTCCGCAGGGTCTGCTGGAATGAGGAGGTTCGCTGACCAGTCCTTGGTGATCTCCTCCAAGTCCTCCTCTGTTAGCTTGTAGTGGGACTGAATTTTTTGCTTGTGCTTGTCAGTGCACGTTGTGATATAGATGAAATGGCGATCTGCGCTGAACTTCATCAAAGGCTTGAACCTGTGTAAAGTATTCAGAGTTATGCGAGGCATAGATTGTATGGCTACCTTCAACTGGTTGTAGTATGCGTGAAATACAGCATTGGACTGCCACTATGTATTCATCTCGCTTGAATACCACAGTGTGTTGAACTTCATAGCCAATGGTTCAAAGGGCTGTCCGGCAAGGTCGCACCTTCCGGCATCTCCCGGGTGATGAAAGTGATCATGATCAATAGCCAGCTGAAGTGGAATTCATAGCCTTGATCTTGGGCTTCTCTACAGTCAAGTTTTAATTGGTTCACCAAGTACTGTGCCTAATTCATTTGTAGGCCCTTCGCGCACTTCCCTGCGAGGTCGATTACAAAACCAGTCACTTAGGTGGGTCGGTTCTTGCGTCATAACTTTCCTGTGATCATTTGACAAGCGAGGCACATTGCACCACTCTGGATAGAAGCTACCTTGTAGCCTCACATGCCCTTCTCAACATCGTCGTAAGTGTCTTTGATCCTTTGAGCGAGAGCGCGGTCCATGGATTTTTCAGGATATAAATCTTGTGGGTTGGGTCCTTGCATACTAAGCATGGTGATCTAATTTATCAACATTGGATCCACTGTTATGCGATGGTTTAACCATAGATAACCTCCATGGTAACAAGACAACAACAATTTGACACATGCATTCACCCCCTGGTGTCATCCGAAGTGCAGAATCTTCATAGCATTCAGTAGGGTGGACTGCGCGAGGTTATGGTTCCATGACTGAGGGACAATATTCGAATTCTTTCCCTTTGTTCTGGTCAGGTACTTATGTGGGGCGAGCATATTGAAAAAATTCTGGTCACCGAGGTTGAAGTCGCTAAACTTCAACGCTGCAATCTTATCTTGGTCTGTGCAAACTGCGCGTATCCCTTTCGAGAGGTACACAGTGACCAAGGCGTACTCAAAATCTCTAGGTACGTTGTCGCAGTTTACACCACCACTCAAATGTGGTATATAAGTAGGTTAGCATTCGTGAGATCATCCCTGTGCTTAGTTTGCTTCTCATCTGATAGTCAGGATGGTCCGACTCGAGAAGTTGATGGAGAGGATGGAAGTCCTCTCCTGGATGATGCTTATACACCTGTGGATAATCCTCTCTTCGACATGACTCTTTCAGTCATCAAGACGATCAAAAATTCCTCAACAACTCTTTTTGTAGCGCTCAACTCGTCCGACATACATGCTCCGGGTTAACAATCTCAGGTTTGGGAGGGGTATCTTAGACACAGTAACGAGAGAGAGAGAGCATAAGCACGATGATAATGGTATAAACTCAATGTAGTATGTGGGCTCAAATTCTCAATTGGAAAAAGTGTTCTCGGTGCATGGCGCAGTGGGATAGATAGGTAACTCGACAATGGGTCGCTTGCAACGGGTATGAGGTCTTCATTAACTCAATTATGTTTATTATGGCACGGTATTAACGGTTGGATGGTGACTTGGCTGGTCATAAATGTGTTTCTATCCATTCGGAGCATAGATCTAACGGTTATAACATTCCCCAATGGCTATATTGCTTCACCATGGCGAAGTGCCATGTGTTGTTGTTCTGATATCCCGACGAAGCTCCAATTTTGCAAATTTTCCTTCTGTGAGGTTCCCTCTGGGGCTTTCTATAACTTTTAAATATTAGACCTCTTCTTACTTAGCTTTCTAACCTTATTTTCAGTGAGATTCATCTCGGTATGCCTTTTTCCATTCTGATTCTTATCTTCTCTTAACATAGTTACTTCGCGTTGTTGAAATTCTTTCCTAGGATTTAGGGGTAGTACCTCTTCTTTGTCTGGGATAAGTACTCCAGTCTTCTGTTGTTCTTCTAATGTTCTTCTAGCTTCGACATCTGGGTATCTAGTGTTAAATAGCTTCAATCTGGTCTCTTGTTCTGCAATCAAGTGTGTGATCCTTCTAATCATGAATTATTTTAACTCTTGCTTTTGTTGTTCTAACACTACTTCTTGTTCTTTCCTTCTGGCCTGGTCTCTTTCAATCCAAGGGTTGGCTAGTAACATGGTAAACGAGGCGTTGTCTTCAATAAATTTAATAATCTCAAAATCTTCCTCTATCAAAGTTCCATTAACGTGCATAGGTATACGAGCGAGCTTCCCACAGAGGTTTACCGGTTTTCCTTTGAATAGTCCTATTCCTCCTAATGAAGAAATCATATCAGGCTTCCCTATAGCTTCCCAAGTTCTCTCTGTCATGATATTCACCTGTGTTTCCTCATCCATAACACAATCAATGTCAAAGTCTCCTATTCTTGCTTCGATGCATTCTTTTTCTTTGAATATCCCTGATAAGTTGATATGTCAGTGGTCACTCAGGGTTTCTCTCATTTGTAACAATAATTTCTCTAATTCTTTCTAGGATTCTGCCCTTTATGGATCTGCCTTAGGGTTTTCCTGGTTGAGATTTATTCTTTCAACTTTAGCAATCATTCTAGGGCAATCCAACACGTCATGGTCCATAGCTTTGCAACAAAGACAACTAGGTCTTCTTCCACGGCATTCCTTAGCAAAATGTCATGGTCTTTTGTAGCTGTAACAAAGGGTTAATCCTCTCTTTCTTTTAAATGATCCCCGTCTTCTCCTATATTGCGTGCTAGGAGCATATGAGCTAACCTGCAACAAATTCTCTCTAGGATCCTGCATCCATTTGTTAGTCCAAACATTCTTTCTATGCATAGGTATAACATATCTTTCACTATTCTTGTCATATCTATTAATATCAAATATTCCTTCATCTATCAATACCCTAGTTTTGGAACAGACTCTATTAAACATACCTAGATCCATACTCTAGAAACAAAAATTTCCACTTATCTTACTTCTACAGAGAACAACGCTTCCAGATCTAAAAAATTTCACTATTCTTACCTTTATCAGAGCACAGAGCTTGCAGATCTTACCTCTTTTAATTAGAAACTCTCAGTTTTACCTTTCTTAGAGCACAAAGCTTTCAGATCTTGCTTCTCTCCTTCAGATCCGACTTCTTTTCTTCAGATCAAGCTTCTTTCTTTTAGCATAGAGCTTTATAAATCAAGTAGAATACTGCGCACTAGAGCGACAGATCTATGCACAAAGCTTTCACAAATTCAAGATGAATCTTTGCACAAAGCTCCTTCTTTCTTAGTTCCCAACAATCACAGTTTCAGGTCCTAGCAACGGAACCATTTGTTGGCACAGAGGCAGACCCGGGGTTCAACGCTCCAACAACGCACCAACAAAACCCTAACTACTGGCCCTTTCAGCAACACCTACGAAGCAGATGAAGTCTCACCCGAGGTAAAGGTAGGGGTGGTTGCGAGACTCAGGTGTCTGCAACCTTAGCTGGGACACAGATCTGTGATTATGATACTTAATAGAGCACTTAGCACCGTCAGATCCTCAATATGCAGTCAATACCTACTTCGCTAATAAAACAGAGCTTCGCAGTATTCACACTGATCTAATGTAGTTAAGTACTTAGCACAAACAGATGGATCATATCTAGCAGAAGCAAGCACTAAGCACATTCATAGAATTCATATCTAACATTCTTAAACATCATTAGCACAAAGCATGAACTGATTTATCTATCTCTATCAGAACACTTAGCAAGAGAGTCATAAACACATTAATACAAGCACATAGCATAACCACACAATATTTAAATGGCTCACCTCCACCCTGGGGCTACGACCACCAACTCTTCTTATTTATTATCTTCATTCAATTGGTTACAATCACAGAGCCTCAAAACCCTTACTCTACACAGGACAGAAGATCTGCGCAGCTTGCTAATCCTTCTTCCTTGCGTTCCAGCGCTAAGCCTTCCACAATCTTGCTATAATGACTTGCACTTAGCTTTGCAAGTCTCACACCGTCATGCACACATCACTTACAGAATCTACTTACTTAGCATACATTCACATCACATAGATGCACCACCACTTCTATCTAGCCTAAGCATCTATTTATATATACAAAATACGCCTAAACATGGGTAAACCCATGGGTCGACATCCCATTCTCGTTACATATTCCCACATCCCAAAAAGGACCCAAAAAGGGTCCGAGATCCCACGATCTCTGCTTCGTCTTGCGCTCCTCCTTCGACAGGCTGTCAAAGTCCAAAAATAGGTCAAACTTGACCAGATATCCACAAAACCTGGTCAACGGCTAACAGGCCCCCAACACTCACCTATGACTTGTCCTGAGTCAATCTGATATAGGAAGTTCTACTTCGAACGCTTCAATCTTGGCTTGAACTGCTTCGACTTATTGTTGTGCTACGTGGTCTTTTTCAGAAAATTCTTGAATGACTGCATCATTCACAGGTCCTTCCAGGCATTGTTATGTCGTGGTGCCAACCTACTCCAGTTCTTCTCCCTGGCCTTCTACCTCTGTAAACAACTAATAGGCCTTATCTTATATCGATTGGAGTTTCTGAGTTATCTCCATAACTCTGCTCTGGATATTATGGATTTGATGTTGGGTGGTTCATTTCTCTTGATATCTCTTCATTATCTCCACAACTGACAGAGACTTCAACTGCGCCTATAGTGTTTCTGCGTGTTGCTTCGCTTTTTGGAGCTGCGACTCCAATGCCTGCAACTCTGGGTTCTCGGTAATTTTCTCATATGTCTCAGCACTGCAATCAGCGAATTGCTTGCATTCTATGGTAAGGGCCTTCAGTTTTTCAACTGCGTTGTGGGAAGTGGCTTCTTGTTGGTCTCTTACCTCATGTGGAGTCTCAGGCATAGTTCATAGCTCTAAATTTTCTATGCACTACTAGAGCTACTAGATCACTTCTTCAAGTTGTGCTACTTTCTTTGTGACTTGATCCTCTACATTTAATTCTACGATAGTCACAGAGCGAAGTGCTCTGTTGACTGTTTCCTTCACTTCAAGTTGCTCGGCGAGCAACTATTCCTTGCCTTGATGCAGCTGTTCCTTTTCTTCATCAAACTTCACTTGGAGAGTGCTCTTTTCCTATTCGACATCTCGTTGTTGTTCTACAAGTACTCCCTGTACTTGTACCAAAGCCTGGGTGGCTTGCATTATTTCCTCTTGTGCTCATCGAAGACGAGCTTCAACTATATCAGTTATTCGATGGATTTGAGCTGGC
>JASDQU011505245.1:9334-21591 GCA_032191745.1 Picea mariana | reverse complement strand
CTGATATGTCGGTGGTCATTCAAGATTTCTTTCATCTGTAACAATACTTTCTCTGATTCTTTCTAGGATTCTGCCATTTATGGATCTACCTTAGGGTTTTTCTGGTTCAGATTCATTCTTTCAACTTTAGCAATCATTCTAAGGCAATCCAACACTTCATGGTCCATAGCTTTGCAACAAAGATAGCTAGGTCTTCTTCCAAGGCATTCCATGGAAAAATGTCCTAGTCTTCTGCAGTTGTAACAGAGGGTTAATCCTCTCTTTCTTTTAAATGATCCCCAACTTCTCATGTACTGCGTGCTAGGAGCATAGGAACTAACCTGCAACAAATTCTCTCTAGGATCCTACATCCATTTGTTAGTCCAAACATTCTTTCTATGCATAGGTATAACATATATTTCACTATTCTTGTCAAATCTATTAATATCAAATCTTCCTTCATCTATCAATACCCTAGTTTTCGAATAGACTCTATTAAACATACCTAGATCCATACTCTAGAAACAAAAATTTCCACTTATCTTACTTCTACATAGCACAAATCTTCCAAATCTAAAACTTTTCACTATTCTTACCTTTATCAGAGCACAGAGCTTGCAAATCTTACCTCCTTTAATCAGAAATTATCACTTTTACCTTTCTTAGAGCACAAAGCTTTCAGATCTTGCTTCTCTCCTTCATATCCGACTTCTTTTCTTCAAATCGAGCTTCTTTCTTTTAGCTTAGAGCTTTATAAATCAAGTAGAATAATGCACACTAGAGCGACAGATCTATGCACAAAGCTTTCACAAATTTAGGACGAATCTTTGCACAAAGCTCCTTTTTTCTTAGTTCCTAGCAATCATTGTTTCAGGTCCCGGCAACGAAACCATTTGTTGGCACAGGGGCAGACCTAGGGTTCAACGCTACAACATCGCACCAATAAAACCCTAACTACCGGTGCTTTCAGCAACACCTGCGAAGCAGATGAAATCTCACTCGAGGTAGAGGCAGGGGTGGTTGCAAGACTCAGGTATCTGCAACCTTAGCTGGGACACAGATCTGTGAATATGATACTTAATAGAGAACTTAGCACTGTCAGATCCTCAATATGCAGTCAATACCTACTTTGTTGATAAAACAAAGCTTCACAGCATTCACACTAATCTAATGTAGTTAAGTACTTAGCACAAACAGATGGATCAGATCTAGCAGAAGAAAGCACTAAGCACATTCATAGAAGTCAGATCTAACATTCTTACACATCATTAGCATGAAGCATGAACAAATTTATCTATCTCTATCAAAGCACTTAGCAAGAGAGTCATAAACACATTAATACAATCACATAGCATAACCACACAATATTTACGTAGTTCACCCCCACCTGGGGCTATGTACACCAACTCTTCTTATTTATTATCTTCAGTCAATCGGTTACAAGCACAGAGCCTCAAAACCCTTGCTCCGCACAGGACAGAAGATATGTGTAGCTCGCTAGATCCTTCTTCCTTGCGTTCCAGCACTAAGCCTTCCACAATCTTGCTATAATGACTTGCACTTAGCTCTGCAAGTCTCACACAGTCATGCACAAAGCACTTACAGACTCTACTTGCACTTAGCATACATTCACATCACATAGATGCACCACCACTTCTATCTAGCCTAAGAATCTATTTATATATACAAAATAGGCCTAAACATGGGTAAACCCATGGGCC
The DNA here is from genome assembly GCA_032191745.1 of Picea mariana. Taxonomy (NCBI): domain Eukaryota; kingdom Viridiplantae; phylum Streptophyta; class Pinopsida; order Pinales; family Pinaceae; genus Picea; species Picea mariana. The sequence continues at coordinate 19,891 of JASDQU011505245.1, read as the reverse complement.
GACATCCCATTCCCGTTACATATTCCCACATCCCAAAAAGGACCCAAAAAGGGTTCGAGATCCCACGATCTCTTCTTCGTCTTGCGCTCCTCCTTCGGCAAGCTGTCGAAGTCTAAAAATAGGTCAAACTTGACCAGATATCCACAAAACCTGGTTAAGGGCCAACAAGCATGCAAATAAACATGGTGAAATCCTCCTTCATCTCTTGGGGTTTATCGAATTCTAAATGTTAGCACATTTCTAGAACCTTGGGTACCCATGTTTCAAAGAACTTGGATGGTTTGAAATATCTAGGGTTCAACCTAAAGGAAATTAACTATAGTAAGAAGGATTGGCAGTGGCTCTGTTCCAAGATAGAAAAAAAATTACTCCCATGGAAAAATCGTTAGTCAAATCTGTCCTGGAATCAATCCCAGTCTACTAGAATTCTTTGGCTTGGGTTCCTAAGGGCCTCCTGGATAAAATCAGTGAACTATCCTTCATATTTCTATGGGATGGAGAAGAGGAAAAAAGACCCCTTGTGCTGGCATATAAAAAGGGTTTCTATTCCAAAATCTTATGGTGGATGGGGCATAAAAAATATTCATCTTTTTGCCGAAGCTCTGACCGTAAATAATGTCCAGGGGATCATCACAAACTCTAGCCTATGGGCCCACATTGTTAAAGAAAATTACTTTCCTCAAGATTCTACAGTCGATTGGATAGGACAAATCCAAAAAAACATCCAAAAATGGATCAATCATTTGGAAGGCCACTGCAAAATCCTTCCCGTTGATTGAGAATTGTCTCATCTAGAAGAACAAAAAGGGAGAAGACTTTCTCATCGAAATAGATCCCCGGATCAATTGTAAATGAAAACACCTTCTTCCATATCATGTAGTTCAAGATCTCAAAATTGCAGGGTATACACACCTTCATCACATTGCTAGAAGGAACTTTTCTCTAGGTAATACGCAATGGCTAAATTGGGAGGAAGTGGGATTAAATGAAAATCATGCACAAATGTGGAGATAATATATTGATTTTCTTTCCTCTTCTATGGTCAACCTCACAGACCAAATTGAATCCCTCATATATTCCTTCAACCCAACAGGGACCTATACCCCAAAGCAGGGCTACCTTTCTTTAATCCTGGAGCACATTGAAGATCCATCCCCATGGTGGGGAGCCATCCTATGGAAATTGAAATGCTCTGAAAAAGAAAAACTCTTCATGTGGCTCCACCTCACAAAAAAAACACCCACCTAGGAAAATCTGCAGAAGCGTGGTTTTGTGGGGCCTGGCCATTGCCCTCTCTGCTAAAAGGACTCAGAGGATACCCCCCACCTATTTCTGCATTAACCCTTCACAAGAAAATTTTGGTTCATTCTATCATCCTCTCCATCCTTTCCTAATCATTGGCATGGAACCTCTATTGAAGATGACCTCAAAACTTGGCTCTCCTCCCCATCCACCTCACAACACAAATATCTTCCTCTCATTACAACCTAGGGTATCTAGATTGCTAGAAATCATGTTATTTTCGATGATTCTTATCCCTCCCCCACCCACACCCCTTATTCATCCATTTCCATCCTTCACTCCTTCCCCCAATCACCTTCCACAAAATTGTCCCTCTCCCACACCCCCATCCATCGACTCTATTCTACCCTGGGACTTTTTCGACGAGGAAACCCAAGGCTCCCCCACCACATGTATTTTTGGGGAAATAATCTACATTGATCCCAACACAAAAATCTCATTTGCTTCCCATATGGGCACTACCACCAACAATCTCAGTGAATTCTGGGTGGTAAAATTTCTCCTCACCCTGGAAAAAGAAAAAGGTATAACCCACATAAACATCTTTGGAGACTCCTCTATGGTGATGAATTGCATAAAAGGGAATCAATCCCTACACACATTTTCCCTTCTGCCATTTATGGAGGACATCATATGACTACTATCATCTTTCTCACATGCAACTTTTTCTCATGTCTACAGGAGATGGAATCAAGAAGCAGAAAACCTCTTAAAGGTTGGATTGGACCTGGACCTCCGTTGCTGGAAAGTTTGGGAGGAGAGATCGACATGCTCCTCAAAATTTCTTCACAACATTGGGCCCTCTATCTGGCTAATGCTCTCTTTTTATGTTGTTGTCATGGATATATGGTTATATCTCTTTTCGTTGACAGTTTAATTACTATTGATCCAAAAAGTTTCAATTTTCTGCTCCCATAAAGGGAAGGATTGTATATAGTTTTTTGATGGAAATATTGGAAACACTTGAGACCTATAAGGCTAGTAAGAATTTTTTTTTAATGGATCTAACCCCAACAAACACTATGAGGCAAGACAAGACAAAAGGAAATGCACCAACATTCTACTATTGTAATTTTGTCTTTTTTGAATAAAATTACTTGCTTTTTTCCATGGGAAAAAAAATTACATGAATACAATGGTTTGACTTATGATTTTTTCTACCATTTCTTGGTTTCATTGAATATTTCTTGTTCTTTATATTCTTTCAGTTTCAGTTGCATATTTGACTTCATATTTTTTAAATATTTTTATACCTTCTTACAGAAATCTCGTTCAACTACCTTAATCATCTTTTTATATATGATATTCAATCTTACTTCATTCACCATCACCGCCTACACTCTCGGGGAGTGAAGTTGTGCATTTGTGTACTTACACAATTTCACACCTGCACCCCCCAACATCCACCCTCTTGGGGGCTAACGTTGTGTACCAATGCGCACCTTCACCCCATAACCACCTATTATTCTAAAAGGTGAAGGTGTCTATTTGTGAAATAAAGAGTTTGCTTATGATTTCACTTTTTATTTTATTTTATTTCACCCTCTCTCATTGAAAATATTTTTTTGTAATAAATTTTCTATAATATCAATTCCATATACATCTCCACAAAACTTTAGTATATCGATTTGTTCTTAAGAAATAGGTATTAGACTCTAAAGTCAAATGACAATTGATTGATGTATCTTTCTTTGATTCAACTCTAAAGCTAGAACATTGTGCGGAAATGTGTCAAATGTATTCTTCAAAATGCCTCAAATCCCTATGTGAAACAGTGTGAGGAAATGTGTCAAATGTATTCTTCAAAATGCCTCAAATCCCTATGTGAAACATAATAGTTCCATGTTCTTAAAACCTTTAGGCATTATTAGTTAAATTTGAACTTTGATTGAGCAACTAAAGAAAACCTATAACATGCAAGCAAAGTAATTAGGAATAATCAAAGTAAAATTAAAGATTTTTAAAAATAAATTATTAAGAGAATCCACAAATAGTGGGTTAGAGGTGGATGTTTCTATAAGGAGTATTGAATTAAATTTAGAACTTAGCTTTTGAAACTGAAAAGTAGAAGCGGATTCCAAAATCATCATCAAGCTATTTCGAAATAAGAATAAAAAATGCTCATTGTATTTTCAAGGTAGAATTGAATGAATAGGATATATAACAACAATCAAGATTATAAAGTTCATGCACACCATAAGAGAAGGAAATAATATAATAATATAAAATGCGATCACGGTTTGGATAGCTAATGTGGAAGCTGAAAAGAAGAGCAAGGCGAAGATAATGTATGTTATTCACGACATTGAGGAAGATAAGGGATGATAAAATTGCTTTGGTTCCTAACTCAACCCCTAAGTTATTATTCCTAAGGTGAGGATCCTAACCTCACCTTAAGACAAACCCCACGCCACATAATCCTCCATAAAATGAGGGAAGAAAAAAGTATGACATAACACAAACTCCATTGCACATCATCCTTAATAAGATGAGGGAATAAAAGAATATAATGTTTCTAAGGAATTATACTAAGGTTAAAGGAGGTAGACCATCTCATAGTAGAGAATGAAGATGTTATCGAAGATAATATGAAGAACACAATGTACCTAGTTTTATTGGCATTGAAAAATGTGTAATTGTTTGAAGGTGGAATTTTTGGAGAAGAATGAGACCAACAAATCAAGGAAGTTAACTAGTAAAGAGTTATAGATGAAGCATTTATTCTCAACAATTGCTTGCATGGAGTGAAATATACTAAAACTTGGAATGGACCTTACATTAGAAAAACCCAAGGAGATATAAGAAGCATAAAAGTGGCTATCATCCACAGTGAAGAAGGCTTCTCCTCTTGCACTTGTGATACATCCAACAAGCAAAATCCTCAGGGAACTAATATTCCCCAATATACCTCTAGTTTCCAAATGAGTTATAGAAGAAATTCTAGTATTCGTAATTTTTTTGATATATTATATGTTGATTTAAAAGAGCCTAGCAGTGCAAGATGATAATGTAGTACCCTATATAGTTCATGGTAGTAGTCTTTGGATAATCTTAATTTTGTTTTCTGAGTTAAAAGTATGCATTTATTTTTGGTTAGTTATAAGCATGGGTATGTTAATGCTAAATTTTTAGCTTTTAGAGGTTTTTCTTTGCTAGCAAAACTATTCCATTAATAATATTCAATATGAATTACTAGCAATCCAAACTGTAATCTACTTCTAAAGAAAACAGATCTATAATGAATCCAAAATGATATTAGAGTTTTTCTTTAGCATGTTTGCACCAAGATAGGCATTAAACACAACATTTACAAACCCCAAAAGAGTATCATATTTATCTAGAAAAATTTTGAACCTATCTAAGGGCTTTATCAACAAAATTAGCATCACAAAAGGTCGTGTGGATGTCTTGGAATCAATAGTAAAACTTGATGTAGGTAGGGGGGATGTCCCCCTCATTGTTGATTCAAGTGGCTTCCTTAGCTTGGACTTCTGCCATGCATGTCATACCTTTCTCCTCTTCCCTTGCTATAACAACTCTCCCCACACCAAACTGGCTTCTATTGTTGATCAATGCCATGGATTATCCAAGCAATAAAAATTATATAGAGTTGTCAACATATATCCCTCCAACCATCACTACAATATCAATACATAGCTTATGTAGACCTACCCCATCCTCTCATGTACTATCAACACGATGATGAGGAGCCCCTAGTCAGTGTCCTGGCATACATGTGGCACTCTCTCCACCTTGCATCCCTAACACCCCATACAGGGAGGCTTTTAGAGGTATTAGGAACCGAGACTTGATGCATTTTTCATTGGACATTAATATCAATATTTTTTCTATCAAAATAAATTTTTAAATCACACATCAAGTCGAGTTTTGATTTGGAAATTATAAAAGTTTTACTACAAGTTGTTAGCATCCTCAACAAAAGTAAGTTTTTTCAAGATAGCTAACTTGAAATTTAAATACATACACAAATATTATTGAAAACGGTCCAAAATTTTGATTGAATATTCTCAATTTTATTATGTTTTAAATCACTTTTAAGACACTTAATATGTGTGTGTGTGTGTGCGTGCTAATCAAAATTTCTATACAATTAAAAATGGTGTACTATCATTAAGGTAGGGGGGATGTTCACCTCATTGTTGATTCAAGTGGCATCCTTAGCTTGGACATATGCCATGCATGTCATACCTTGCTCCTCTTCCCTTTATATAACAACTCTCCCCACACCAAACTGGCTTCTAGTGTTGACCAATGCCATGGATTATCCAAGCAATGGAAATTCTATAGAGCTATCAACATATCTCCCTCCAACCATCACTACAATATCAATACAGAGCTTATGTAGACCTACCCCATCCTCTCTTGTACTATCAACACCATTATGAGGAGCCCTTAGTTAGTGTCCTGACATACACGTGACACTCTCTCCACCATGCATCCCTAACACCCCATACGAGGAGGCTTTTAGAGGTATTAGTTATCGAGACTTTATGTATTTTTCATTGGATATTAATATCAATATTTTTCTAGCAAAATAAATCCTTACATCACACATCAAGTCAAATTTTGATATGGAAATTATAAAAGTTTTACTGCAAGTTGTTAGCATCCTCAACAAAAGTAATTTTTCTCAAGATATCTAACTTGAAATTTAAATATATACACAAATATTATTGAAAATGGTCCAAATTTTTGATTGAATATTCTTAATTTTATTATGTTTTAAATCACTTTTAAGACACTTAATATAGATATGCTAATCAAAATTTCTACACAATTAAAAATGGTGTCTTATCTTTTACCCAACTGCAACAATGCATTGTTGATATTGTACAAACTTTAACTCTATCAATTCCACAACAAATTTTATGAAATTTTGAAGCTTGAAATATTATATTTTCAATAAATCTAGCTTCACAAAATTTAGATTTTTCTTAATAAGTTGTGATAAAAAAAAAATGCATATTAATACTCATTAAAGCTGAAGTGAAAAATCAATCATATTATAATGCTTCATATTGAAAAAAGCATATACTCAAAATAATAACATATTATTAATCATTCCAATACTTAACATACTATTAAAAAATATTATAAATTATGTATAAGAGAAGCATATGGCTTTTTTAAGATAAAACCCTAATCTTATACACTTGTAATGCTTCATATTGAAAAAACATATACTCAAAATAATAATGTATTATTAGTCATTCCAATAATAAAAATAATATTAAAAAATACAAACAAAATATTATGAATTATGTAATATTAAAAAATACAAACAAAATATTATGACTTGTGCATAGAAGAAGCATATCGCTTTTTAAAAATAGATGCTCCATATCATTTTCCTTGAAATGATAAAGTGGAACATTTTTCTACTCGAATGAAATATATAACTCCTTTTATTAGTCCCTTCCAAAGTACATGCAAAATATTATGAATTTTGTGCATAGGAGAAACATATGGCTTTTTTAAAATATAGACTTCATATCTTTTTCATTGAAATGGTAAATGGGAAAATTTTGTTACTCAAATGAAATATATCATTCTTTTTATCGGTCTTTTTCAAACGACAAGAACTATAACATTTGATTCAACATTGAATGTATATTAATTCATGTTTGATTTTTCATAATTTTTTTTTAGGATGGTTTGCAATTTTTATTATTAAATATTTTGCGAAAGTTTATTTGTTTGCAATTATATTGGTTCTCAATTTGAAGTACTATTATATAATTCACTTTTTCTAATGTGTTTTTCTTTTCATACATCTATTATATCCTTAACATTTAGCATAGTTTATAATTGAAAAACAATTTTTGCTCATACATCTATTATATCTTAATTTTTAACACTTCTATGTATTAACATGTCTACTGTGAAAAGTCAGTTTGCTTGCATTAACACTTCTACAATCAAATGTTAGACTATTTACCAAAACCTTATCTTGCACCGCCATGCCTACCTTCATCACCACCTTCCCATCTCCTAGCTATGCCACTTTCATCACTGCCTTTGATGCCAAATATAGTGTAGAAACCATCCCAACTAATTATTTCATTATTTGCCTATTTTAATTATTGAAAGATTGATGGAACAATGGAAATTGGAGATCGAAATTAGACGCATAGCCAAGAAATCGATATAGTGCAAGTTTTCTTGCCATTTAGTACTTTGTGAACCTTGTTTTTGTTTTCCATTCCAATGATGAATGCATTTTGGAGACATATTTCCTTCTGAGACATAATTCAATGTAGAACTTTGGTTGCAATTACATTTGTATGCATGAAGCTATCAGTTACATAATAGCATTTGATTGTTTCCATAGGAAAGAAAGAAAGAAAGAAGAGATGGCATATCTGACCAATACAATAGGTCAACATTTCACTTTCTGAACACTGCCCTCAACGACTCGCACAAAATAGTCTTTGCCTCACCTCTAACAAGTAGTGGTGCCTTCTCATAATAGATACATGTGTTATGTTGTACGAACAATGTTAGTAAAAACTACTTGGAATGGGAGGCGAAAGGCTAGACTGTACTATGAGTGTCAAGACTCGGGGAAAGGGTTGGCCTATGTATCCAACTTGAAGGGGAAGGGCTCTTTCCATTTTGAAGGGGAAGGCCAAGCAGATTCATTATGGTATCCTTCCTTGAACTTGAAGAGGAAGGCCAAGGTTGGGAAATAATCCCTAAAAAAAATCCCACCCCTATGTTCTTAAGGCTTGCACCCCATTACAATCAGAAAATGGGGAGCTTCTGTAAAAAAAAAGATGCCCACCCCAGGTTCTCCTTAAGGTTTGTGACCCCACTCCAATAATAAACCTTTTAATTATGATAGTAAACCAATTCTATAAATATGATGAGTTCGGGACTGATGGTTTGGAGGAATCCATATGGATTGATTTCCCTTTTCAAGGACAAAGGGGCATTTACATCCCTTTTATCTTAAGCCACGTCATCGTATGGTACGAATTAAGCAGTCGAATCCTCCAATGTGCATTCTCTTAAAACAAAATCATTGGGTAGAACAAAACTACTTCCACTGGGAATTTGGTCATACAAATGATCATAGTATAAGCCATATCTTGATATTGAATATCATAGGAATAACTAACAAATGTGGTATTATCAACATGTTATAACAAAGTTTTCCATTTCACTCTCCCTGTCCAACTCCAATGCCCTTAATCACATGCTTGTATGTGTCTATTAATATAAATACATACACCTCTCATACTTATTTCATCCAAACAAACCTCAAAGGTTATGAGACTCCTCTGCATTGCTTCCAAGCAAATCCGACAAATCCGATCATTTATGCTTCCCTACACTCGACTTGCATTATCTTTCTGTATAAATGTCTTATGAGTTTTATTTGACCCTAGCATTGGCTTGTATTGATTTACAAACAAGCAAAAGCGTATCACAACTTTTGTTTTAAGAATGCAAGTTCAATTGCATCATGTCCTCTAAATGACATGTAATGAAAAGACGTATCATGGTTTATTAATTTGTGTTTTCCAATATGTTTGTAGTACCTAAAACCTGACAGCTACATTACGACAGACATTTGGGCTATGGACATTTTGTGTCAATAGTAACACACTGTTGGAGAAATGCAACAATGTTTTCTGTTGATTATTTTATCTTTCCTCGACGTGCTTCGATAAAGGGTGTAGTACATATGTGAATACATATTTGATGCAATCTGGTGTATGATCAATAGAAATAAATGATCGATCATATCCCCTTTTATACATAATGAGCTAGCAAAAAGGGCTCCCTTGAAATAATAATAATAATAAGGGGTGCTAGTGACGAAAACAAATAAACATTTGAGCTTTGGATAGATAGGAATTATTTTATGTAATAGACAGAATGGGTTGCCCTTTACCTCATATAAATAGGGGTCAGAAACATAACTTAATATAAAATCACAAGTAGGTTTTGACAACTGATCCTAATAAGCTATTTCGTTTATCGAGCATGCTTGCTTTTGGGTGCTACCACAATGAGTCTAGTGGACCTCCCTAAACCATTGATCTTTGTATTACTAATTCATATCGTTTAATTCCTTTCCCAACTTCTCTCGTTAGTTGGCCTGGTTTCATTAGTTTGTTGATTACATGAGCCAGAGAATTCATTCGTAGTAGTTTGTAAGGTGGTTGATTCAGATTTTATGAGCAAAACGAAATGAATACAACTTATTATCAAAAGATGCTTAACACAAAATAAAATATATACAGTAAAATTGGTTTCTATTCAATAAGGAAACAAGTTGAAACTGTAAAATGCAACGGAAAACAAGCTTTCTAGAATGGTGGCAACTTATCTCTGAGAAGAGATGTGACGGCTACTCGCATTCATAAGAAGATGATTGTTACAATGAGGCTTCAAAGGCCTTTTAAACATAAGTAAAATCCAAAACCCTAACCCCGGGAGATGAAAATCCAAAAGGTTTGTAGGCCCCGATGGGGGTAGTTGATACGTCAACTTCCTGGGCAAACATAGTTACCAACTTAATGAGAAATGTGACCTCAAAACGAAAACTCTAGCCCTTAAAACCCATATTTTTGCATGAAAATCAACCCCCAAATCAAAAAGTGGTGCTACCGATAGCACCATTTTTTGTAATCGAGTCAAAATTACAACTTTTTTCAAGCATGGGCTTCAAGCATCAAATGGCTTCTCAAACAAACTTTAAAATCAACCCCCAAATCAAAAAGTGGTGCTACCGGTAGCACCACTTTTTGTAACCGGGTTAAAATTACAACTTTTTTCAAGCATGGGCTTAAAGGATAAAATGGTTGCTAAAAAAACTCTAAAATCAATCCCCAAATCAAAACGTGGTGCTACCGATAGTACCAATTTTTCTGACTGGGTCAAAATTACAACTTTTTTCAAGCATGGCCTTAAAACATAAAATAGTTGCTTAGAAAAACCTTAAAATCAACACCTAAATAAACACATGACGCTACCTAAAACAAAATGTTTTTTCTAAACACTAAAATTACAGTTAATTACGACCTAATTCAAACTGTGGCCTTACAACAAATCCCTACACTAATAAAAAACCTAAAATTAGATCTTAAATGGTCACTTGAAAATTTATTTACTAACTTACTTTTTTTTTTTCTCTTAAATTTACATTAAAAAATAAACAAAGAGAAAAGAGAAAATCTTCACAAATATATATTTTTTAATGACAATAAAAACACATTTAAAAAA
>JASDQU011505244.1:15095-25565 GCA_032191745.1 Picea mariana | reverse complement strand
TATTATTGCAAATTCAAAATTACATTATTCCCATTGAAGGAAATTAAAATCTAAATTGTTTTGGCTAACCTACAAGAGCTCCTACGCCCTCTTTAAATACAAAAATAGCCTTGGATTCCCCAAGGAGAATTATGGAAAACAAATTACTCAAAAAGATGTTTTTCTATAATATTGGAAGTTGTTTGATGCATTTAGAGCCCTCCCAAGTCATGGATGACTTGTGGAGCTCTAAAATTAGCTGGAAATTCACACTACTCCACCTCAAATGGGATACAAGGCCATGTGTTGCAAGTTGGATAACATTCTCCTTGAATTCTCTTCAAATCTACAATTCTAATTGTCCAACAAGTTTGTATTTTAATGATCTTTCTAGTCATGCACTGGTATCATTACATTAGAGTGTACTCCTTTGATGGTGATGAGGGTAAGCTTGCAACCATCATAACTTATGCCAATGATAAATATTGCATCTCATAAACTACATGTTGAATTTGGAATAACCCAAGTATTAATCTCATTTTCCCCAAAAATCAGGTCAAAACATATCAAATTCAAAAGAAAATATTAATTAATCTTGAAATGGATTTATTAATAACTTGGGAATGTCTTAAGTGTGGAAAAGGGAACATTAGAAAATTATATAAGGTAAAATGGATGAGAAAGGAATGAGTGAAAAGGGTAATTTTGGGGCTCATGATACCCCACTTGATGGGTTGCATGCCTATGTGCAATAGATACCAAAATGAATCAAAACTATGAATCATCCTATAGTCATCTTCATTTCGCTACTCTTTGATTACCCCTCACTACACAAATTCATTTATTATCATTTCCAAAATAAGTGTTCCTTCAACCTATAGTCAACTTCAATTGAAAACAAAGAATACACATGACAACTTGTCATGTTAATTAGAAGGCTCCTTGTATTCCTAGATTTATGGCAATTGAATTCTCATTAAATCTTTTAAATGCTCTAAAGGTAATTCTATTGACAACCCTATATTTTTTGCAACCCCACCGAGACTCTGCATAGTAGCAAATTTTGGCATTTGGATGTTTTCTTTGATACTAGTGTTCCTAGGTTCTTCTTTGCTTTCTTCATCACCTCCTATTTCCTTGTCAATTGTATATATATTTCTTGAGTATTTATGTAAAATATATTTCAATAATCTTGCCCACCACTGCCATAAGTGTTGTCCTACCAATTATCTCTCTAGCATCACCATTATTCCTACTATGCATGTCCTTAAGATACAAAGCATTCCAATCCTTATGAATAACTTTGTCTGACACCCTCAAAGCTTTATTGGTTATAGTTGTAATGACCCCAACTTAACTGAGGAACATTACTACGTAGAAAACACATAAAAAAAAAACTTTTTGCTAAATAAATTCCTATAGCTTACCAACTACTTAATCATATTGATTTAACCATTATCTAAATACATCTACAACATGATGAAATAACACATGAATGCAACTGATAACTCATTACAACAACATATAAATCAGTCTTATACACAAAGTTCATGCACATCAATTAAAACTCATAATGGAAGACATAAAACAATTAAAACACTTATCTTTTTATAATAGTTGTGCAACCAACTACTTAGGATGGACTTTCCACTCAACCATAGACTTATTCCAAATCTCAACAACAAGTTACCCTCAAGCTAGAGCTAACAATCCACAAAAGAGGGTGGTCTCTCACTGTCCACTCACATTACAAAAAAATCCCACAACCCATTGACATTCTCCTACAACTATCCCAACTTTCCACCAGCTCGCTTCCTCTCGACATGCCCAACCCAAGGAATGTACCCCTTCATTGCTCTTAGTCTGTCGTGCTTCCCATTCATTTATCAGGGTATCTCTAGCGCAGGTAACCATGATTTCACTACTAGGAAACTCAAGGGAGCTCACTACTAGGAAAACTACTAGCAAACAACAACAACAACCACTTGTTGCTTCATTGCAAGTCTTAGAGGTGTTCACTCTTTAGGCTTGACAAACCGGTTCTTCTGCAAGCTTGACAACTTGCTTCTTTAGTCTTCAGCTCCACAATTGGTCCAGAATTTTCCCTCCATTGTTGCTCCAACTCCAATGCTATTCTTCCCTATTTTTTACTTGTTGTTCATGCAAAAACATGACTGTCCAAAACTGCTCCCCCTACCCATACAAATTTCCTCTCTTTTTTCTTACTTGTTTGACTCGTACTCTTCCCTAAGATGATTGTACTTAAGCCCCATGGTCCCAATAACTATGGGATGTAGCTTCTCACACCCACTCTCTTACATGTATTCAATGATTGGCTTTGGGAACACTCAACAACAAAATAGAAGGTTCACTCAAAACATTAAAATTAAGAAAACGATTTGGGAATTAAACTCATTGGTAAAGACCCCCTTTCTAGACTCGTTCTCTCTTATGGATTAATCAACCCCCATCTCTGTCCATATCCCCTAGTAGTTGACATCACATTTTATTTACTAAAATTCAAAAATACAATTCACATATACATTGCTTGGCCAAAGCCATACATTAAATAAAAATCTTGAGGTGGTTGATATACAATTAGAAATAAGGAAGACTTGAGTAATATTATGAGAAGTATGAAGTAGTTTTTGTAGAACCAAAAGGGGTTCCTCCCAAGACACTAATTGAGCATGATCCTAAGCGCTAGAGTCACTTTTTCCAAATCTTGAATTATATCGAACTTCTATCAAGGAGAGCGAGGAGATCCATGAATGTTATCTTGACTTCTATCGAAATGTTTTGGACAATTTTTTTACTAAGTGATCCTCCTGTGTGGAAACTATACAAAGGGAACAATTACAAATGCTAAACCTACCATTGATGACCAGCAATATAATAATAGCAATGTAATGGGTCTAATGGTTAAGAACATGTGTTTCCTCTTAAGAGGTCACAGGTTCAAATCCAGAGGGGGGTAGGGTATGTATACCTTCGTAGACTATCCTCTATAAAAAGGTGTCAATTTGTTTCCACTTTGACACTTGACATGTTCTTTTACTTTTTTAACTCCTACATTCTTCTTGTAAGTGTTTGTCAATATTTACACAAATTCATTCCACATTTTTCATTGATCACTACACCATTACATTCATTGAAAAAAAAAATGGAAAGAGCAAGAGAAGTTCTTCAACATTTTATAGCAAAAGATTTGTGAAGCACTAGTGCAGCACTTTGAGATTGACAATCTTTGACGACCTTTTCCGTGCCCAGAAGGAAGGAAGATGCATAGCACTGCACAATATCAACATCAAAATGAAGAGTTTAGGGTTTCGATTTTAAAATAACATTAGACTGTGTCAAGAAAACAACTGCTCCAAACAACAAAACCATGGATGACAAAATGTTTGGCTATATACAATCTCTTACACAGTTCAACTGGGCGTTACATTGGTTGGACCGACGAGTCAGACATTACCGGCAAGTCAGCAGATGAGCTCCACATGTCTTTGCCAGGTTTCGAACCAGCGACCGGCCCCTTCCCAGAGCCCCAGAGTTGTAAGGTTCATTTGTCTATAGGGTTTCACGTGTCCCAACCACTGTCGAGAGCACAACGGAATATTCAGAAAACGGCCGTGCGGATCGATCGCGAGACCTCATAATTCATTAATGGCTGTTATAAGAAAGCAAATCCCATGTTGATGGCTTTCTTCTTCTTCCGTTACGGACGCCGAATGTAGCTCTTAAGTGGATTGAGGAAAACCTGGTGAACGATTTCCCTTCAAAATATATAGTATTTACAGTGTTGACCAGAAAAGGTTATAGGACGCTAAGCCAGTAATGACATGAAGTGACCCATCATCTTCTGCCAACAAGTTGGACGTTATGTCGGTTTAGTACATGTTGCAGGTCGTGTTTTGTTTTTATTTATTCGTTTCCTTCAGACCTATTCATGAGTTTAGTTACCTCACAACTAGATGTCATGGGTGTCCACGGAATCTGGTTGCATGATATGCTCCTACGGAAACGGGGCCATCCATGCGTTGCATTATTTGCTATTCAAGAAATAGGGGTTGTTTAACTGTTTTAATAAATGGTTTTTTTTTATGGAATCTGGTTGTATAAATTTGTAAGAAATCATTATTTTTGTTATTTAAAATTTATAATGTAAAAATGGATTTATTATGCTGAAAAATTTTGAGGTATTTTAATTATACAAAAATAATCATTCAAATCTATAAATCTAACAATTTCTTGTCAATTTTGGATAAATATCTTAAAAAAATTATTTAAAAAAATCATTTCGTAAAACGTTTAAATTACAGCTAAAAAATGACTATACTTTCATATATTATCTTCATCATCAATTTTTAAATTCAAAATTTTTTATTTTAAAAATAACATTTTAACCTAGGAATTAAAATTTTATTTTTATCAAATAAATTCTTTAATTTTCTCCGCCTCAGAACATGGTCCTTCTGATTGCTATTTTTAACTTTTTATTGACCTAAAGTTTGAATCGGTCACAGATACGAAGGAATCTGAGTTGTCACTTAGATGAAGGAATGGGAGTTGTTCACCAGCAAAGGTGACTTCATGGTTGGTTAGCAATAAGTAGCAAGTGAGGTAGTCTGTGACATATCATTCAATGTTCTGACTGGTGGTATATATATTGTTGGATCACTTTAATATATATGTCAAATATATTTGATTATATATTACCTGTTGTAGTATTAAATGTTGCATAGCAAGCTGTATATATTAATGGTCCTTAATGGTTGGGATATAATTTTTTTTGGGTTTTTTTAGTTTTTAATGTGATTGTTAGGGTTATTTTTCTTTCTAATATAGAGTAATTATTTCCTTATTGAATTAGATGGAGATATTGTTTTTCATTCTAAATCAAAATTGTTAAATTTATTATTTGTGTAATTGTTTCCTCTAGATATTTTGGGTTTATTGAATTAGATGGAGATATTGTTTTTCATTCTAAATCAAAATTGTTAAATTTATTATTTGTGTAATTGTTTCCTCTAGATATTTTGGGTTTATTGAATTAGATGGAGATATTGTTTTTCATTCTAAATCAAAATTGTTAAATTTATTGTTTGTGTGAGAGGTTTTAGATAAAAGATTAGATATTTATACTGATGTCATTGTTTAAAGCTTGTTTTTCCATTGAATATAAATTTTTAAAAAATAATGACAAATTAATGAAAAGTTAAGGCTCTATATATTGTAAGTAGTGGATAACAATCTTCCTACTACAAAATAAATGTAGGACATTTATGGATGTGAAGTATTGGGACCAAGTTTATCTAGACAAACATGTTGTTGATTTTGTATTGATAAGATATGACAAATGTGGACAACAATAAGATTTTAATGAAAGTCCTTCAAATAAGAGAGAAAGCATGAGAATACTAGTGGAGGGAATGGATTGAAGATTAGGTTATAGAAAGAGAAAGGTGCCTATAAGATAAAAGGGTGTTGAAAAATCATGCACAAGATTGTTGCCAGAAGGAAAACATCCAGAAAACACACAAAAAGAAAACAATAATACCACAAACAACTTCAACAATGAGGGGAAGAATAAAGCACAAATCTACTTGAAGTTTAACATTTCATGGCATGAAAAACACGTAATAGAACAACTAAGATCTAGCTCATATATGTTGAGATGTGAAATAATAGGATCATCCAAAGCAACCATGGGAGAAAAATGTATGATGAGTATGTGGAAATGAAGAGGTAGAAATTGAAACAAGCTTTCTAGGTTGAATTTGTATATCAAAGACGATAAATCAGTGTTTCTGGGGATATATTGAAAGGTACAACAATTGACTAAAAAATTATTCAAGAAATAAATAAAATGTTGAGAGTTTAATCAATGGGGGTGGTGAGCTCTTGATATAGAAAAAGAAGGGCATCATATCGATGGAGAAAATCAAATCCATGATTTAGATCATATTATTACACCACTAACTCTATTTTTGTTTTTTTTTGTTCTCTAGCTTGTATACCGCTTGAGGGATTAACCTTTGGTTAAGAAATTGCAACCTAGGGGCATCTAAGTCATCAAAATCACTCGGGATTACACCCAACATGGGTCACACCAACCTTTAGCTCGCTGGATTTTTTAGGTATCTCCTTCTAACTACCACAAATTTGAAACTTAAATGGCCCTACAAAAAAAACTCTTCCAAACCAATCAAGCTAACTGAATTTGACCCACTAACTCTAATTATTATATTGTCTTATCTTATTCTTAATACTAGTAACTACAAACTTTATTATTTCATATAACTATTTAATTTCACAAATAATTTAATAAAAATTACTTATCTACCATCATTTCTTAAATTGTTTTCTAAAAACATCAAAATCATTTTAAAATATTCAAATAATCTTTAGAGAGAGCCAAACATATAATGAAACGTTATATTCTTATTGGGAATGTGATTATGTAAATGTGATAAGATTATGTGATTTTTGTTTCATAAAAGCATCAAACCAAACCATTAAACAAGAAAATTGAAAAATGAGAGCCAGTCATAAAATAAAACGTTCAGTTGTGATAGTCAAAGGCTTATAATTGAAAATCTGACTTGAAGTGAACGGCCACACACTTAATGCAATTAAGTTATGTGTTAAAATATTACATAACTTTACGCAAGTCAATTCTGGAAAAGTGTAAGTACTCATCGTGGTGAATCCAAGACCGAATCACCAACGACTCCAAAGGAAGGCATTCTTCACGTTGGTTGCCATCCCACCCACCCATTCCCTACGTGTAACGCAAGTAGCGGTAGTGGTGGTATGTTCATCTTACGCATAACCCAAAATGTACCAACAAAAATGTGAATTTATTGGATAATTATGAAACAAGAAAGCAGAAATGATATACATCTTCTTATGCACAACATCAAACTATGTGACTCGTGTTCTGGAATTATGAGTAGTTAGGGCATCTTATTTTATATATTTGATAATAATTATATATAGAAATGTCATCTCTATAATTATATTTTATATATTTATTAATATTATATATTAATGTGGTTTTTATAATTATATTTATATAGAAATGTGATCTCTATAATTATATTTTATATATTTATTAATAATTATATATTCAATTTTCTTTTATAGAAATGTGGTTTTTATAATTATATCTATAGATGTAAAGTAATGAGTCAATATAAATTTACCAAATCAATGATTATGAATATGAGTTATTTCCTCTCGATGGGGTGTCACCTAGAGCTCGCATGCCACATGGTGTGCTAGCAGTAGGGGCAGTTAAAGCCCCTCGCCGCCAACAACCTCCCCAATTCATTTGACATGCCCCGCATTTATGCAAAGCAGAGAGGAGAGTGTTGGGACAGTCCAACAGTTCTTATGGTGGTTCATATCTAGCTTACGGGAACTGGTACGATGGTCTCCACCCACTGCACTTTGGCATTCATGGCCTCCATGGCCATCACCTCGCTAATTATTATGCAAGGCTCTCCCTTTTGCTGGTTTTATCTCGGTCTTCCGCCCTCAGTCTCTCATTCTCCCTTGGCTAACTCGACTTGGCTCTCCCATGCTTCTGCTCTTTCCATTCCCTCTCGCCTGAGCCTCTTTAGTTCCTCCATCGTGCTTGGTTTCGACATGCCCCGTGAAAGAGGCAAGCCCAAACGTCGGTCGGCCTACTATAGCCAAGCAGGCATGCACAACCGCACTGGTCCAATGGATCTCCAACCCTCCCCAAGACGCAACTTGGCCCTTTCGCCCTACTCTGATCAGAACCGGGACATGGAAACCCAGACAATGCCTCAGTTGCTTAACCCAGAGCCTAATTACAAAGGCTGCATAGTGGAGGAGGAAATTCCTCCTCACTGGGTGGAGATTCCCCAACAATTGCAGGTTGTTGGTGATGAAAGGGTGACGAAGGAAGCCGACGATGATGGGACGACGCAGGCAGGCACCAAGGAGCTAGTCACAATAGATTGTCCGGTAGAAGAGGAGCTTCCTCCATGAATGCTGGATTATGGCAAGCATTCGACCGACCCAAACACGGTAGATCCATAAATCCACTGGGGTGAATTCTGGCATGAACAAGAGGGACATAACATATTTGAGGTGCCAGTGCAGCAGGTCTTGGATAAACATGCCTCGCCCACAATGTGTAGGTTCACGACGAAACACCTCGGCCTCATTTTCGAGATGAGGAGGGACCTCACCGAACAAAGGTATCATCAGAGCTTCCTGAGCAAACACATGGATTTCATGTTCAATTCTCTTTCAGGCGAGCCCGCAAAGAGTCACTGCCCGACTTACTGCCAACCTTATGCCTTCATCGTCAACCAGAACGGGCACCCGGGTTTGCCTCATGTTTAAATTTCCTACTGTCAATTTTCTGGTGTTAGTTGTTTTGCTTTCATGTTATCAAAACACTCTAGTTCAGACCGCATGTTCTGGTTTCCATTTTCATGGCATAACAGGTGGTAGGTCTTTTACAGTTCTCAGACAGGCGTTATTAGCATGCACAGTGCCACATGTTCTGGTTTCCACACCCGTGACAGAACAAGTGGCAAGTCTGGTTGTAATCTTTTGACACATGTTGCTTTTTGAGCACAAGGTAATATAGTCTCACGTTTTTATTTACAAAAAAAAAAAATTGATTTATTTCCATGCTTGGCGGTGAGTATAGTTTAATCAAATCTTAGATTTATTCCTGAAAGTTTAGGGGTTGGTGAACAACAACAAGAGTTGAATCTATGCATTGAATGCAAGCAACAAGTTCTTTTCCATGCTTGTTTCTCAAATACTCTCCTTTCCTATTCAAGATGAGTGGAAATTATTTAAATATCTCGGAATTCCCATCAACCTTCACTCCCAGTTAGTGTGGCRGTGTTAGTAAGTTTTAGAAATGATCAAGAACAAATTTAAACAATGGGGGGCTCAATGGTTGAACCYAACARGAAGAATGGTGATGTTGAAATCTGTCCTTCCGACCCTCCCAATCTTTCAATTTTCAACTCTCCTTTCTTCATAAGGGATAATTGGTCAGATATAATAGGAATTATGAAAGTTTTTGAGGCAAGGTGGCAAAACAAACACAAGGTGTTACCATTTGGTGAACTGGAATATAGTTCRAGCCCCGAAAATCCATGAAGGCTTAGGCATCAAGGGCCCACACCTAATAAATCTGGCACTAGGAGAAAAACTCCTTTGGCACCTTATCACTAGAAGAAATGAATTGTGGAAGAAGCTCTTGCACAAGAAATATCTAGAAGGAACCTGCAAACAAAGTCTCTATCATTCCTTGCCCAATCAAGAAGGTTAACCTATATGGAAACTTATCAAAGTTGTGCTTCCCACTCTTCTTGCAAATCTAACTTGGACACCTCTATGATATTTCTTATTGGACTAACAATGGTACATGGGCAGGATGGAATTTTGGACAACGCCCGCAAAATATTCAACATCTAACTCAAACTATGGAAACTTTGTTGAAGGGTTGCACCCCACAGAAAGAGTCACACAAGGATTCTCAAGGATGGGTGATCTCCATCTACATAGTGAGTCAAGGATATCACTTACAACTGTAGTCTGAACATCTTCCTCCTAAGTTCTCGCTCTAGAGAAATATATGGCATACTGACAAACTCCCAAAAGTCAACATTTTGTGTTGGATCCTTACTAAAGGGAAATTGCTTATAGTAGAAAATTTGGTTAAACATGGTATTTAAGGGCCATCTTGGTGTGTGCTATGCAAAATGAATATGGAATCCTCACAACACATAATTATGAACTGTGAATATACAACTCGGGTCTAGAAAAACGCCTTATCAAGCATCTATCATTGATTTCAACGTCACTTTAATTGGTATAGTCTCTTTTCCAAGTGGGACTCTCTGTACAAAGGGAGTTTTAAAAACAAATCAACCTTCAAACGAGTCCAGATGGCTTTCCCAAAATTCATATGCCAGAGAATTTGGCTTTCTCGCAATAGAGCAATCTTTCATCAACATCTCATTTCGTTGAAGCAGGCAACCATCCAAGCTAAGGTATTAATGACAAAATATCTAGGAATAAAAAATATTGATACTTCAACTCATCAATCCTTGGAGATGAACGAGAAGGATTGGTGGCAAAAATTTAACTTTGGTTCTCATTCTCAAGGGATAGTTCACAATTGTCCCAATTCATGTTGAAAACTTCATATAACCTCTCTGGAGTTCTAGGAATGGTCTTCTAGACAAAATTCATTCATGGTATTCTTTGATGGTGCAACAAAATGAAATCTCGGGTTGGTAGGTGCGAGGGGGTGATTCTCATCCCCAAGGGAACCGTAGAAGCAACATATGAATGGAGCTTGGGTACTCTATCCAATAATAGGGCACAGGCTTATGCACTCCCCGAGTGTCTAAAAGTAGCCGCATACATGCAAATCAAATCAATCAAAGTTCTTGGAGATTCCAGATTGAATTATCAAAAAATCTA
>JASDQU011505242.1:0-11700 GCA_032191745.1 Picea mariana | reverse complement strand
TCTGAGGAATACACATGTTGATTGTGGCGAGTCCTACACATCTTTATTGTGGCAAGCCCTAAAAACGTTGTTTAGGGCCTCATAACGGACCCAGAAGTTAGGGACCCAAAAACTAGGAAAAAAATGTCGAACTGGAAAACTGCCAAAGCAAGCTAGTTGGAATAGGTGGGAGGCCACCGACATCCATCTGGATCAAGTGGGACTTATATGACCCCCTCGTTCATATTCTTTCCATTGTTAAGATGGATATTGCACGAACACTAGGTTATGTTTGTACTCTAATTAAATGTCATTGAGTGTGGCTAGTTGTGGTGTCAATAGTTGATAAACAATTGGTAGGTGAGAATATATTGTTGATGGAAGAAAAAATAAAATGACTTGAATAAATGGAATTGGTAAAATTCACCAAACTTTTACATTTTTTAATATAATAATAATAATAATCTATTTTTAAGGTCACTGCCAAGCCAAACACCAAATTGGTGTATGAGACCTCCTTGTTTGTGGGATAAGGCACCCCCTCCGTGCAACGATTTTATTTCTAAAGTCTACAGAGGTATACATACCCTACCCCCCTCTGGATTTGAACCTGTAACCTCCAAGAAGGAAACATGTGTTATTGACCATTAGGCCCAATCAGGTTGTATCAATCCTTAAAATTTTCTTCGCTACTAATCCCAGGTTGACCCCTGTTTGACCACATATACTAACCTATATCTTGCCACATACATAGTATTAATGAAGTAATCTTAGTGATTTAATATATGCATGTTGAACCATGTTTCAACAAATATATATTGTTAATGAGGTAATCATATTGATTTATTATATGTGTGAGGTGTGTTTATGTCAAATGTCAACCTTCTTGTAATGGATTATGCATAGATATGAATGTGCTAAGTAGTATTAAGAGAATCCATATATCTTCCCTTTACTATAGGCTTTGGCCCGCTTCACTACATCATATTCCTAGTAGTATCAAATTTCTTTTACTATCGCAAATTTGCTACTAATTTAATAAACAAGTGTTGTGTAGCAGCTTAGTCCATGTCGCACAAGTTTGAAATTGGAAGTGAAGGCAAAGTGTTTTAGGAAATTTTGCAGTTGTATTGTAAAGCTTCTTGTATGGAGGTAAATGTCCTTAAGTCTATTGTAGGTTTTTTGGTATATTTGTTAAAATCTTCCATAACATTGCATCGATATTCACCTGACATGGGGAATGGTAACCCATCTAATCCGACATCTTTTGATGAAATGGGTAGCTATCTATGGACTAATACTGAACAATGTTAATGGAATCATCTGTGCTCGACATATGTTAATATCATGTTATACACATTTGATGTTCCCTTCCCATCTTATTCACTATAAATGTTAAAATTGTTCCCTATACATGTTAAAATCTTTGTTCGGAATATTTCGGGACACCATACATGTCGACCATTGGTGACTCAATAATCTCCTACCAAAGGTGTGGTAATTGGTCCAATCTACAAGTTTTTGACACAATGGCTATTTGTGTCGCGTTAATGGATCCCACATATCATATCTATGATTTTTACTTTTTTCGCACATATCCAAGGTGATCAATAACCACACAGGGGCTTCATAAGCTAAATCCAGTGTCTTGTTCATGACACACACCTTCATTTTTTTGTAATCATGTGAATAGGCTAGCCACATATCAGGGTACTCTCCATCCTACAAAACGCACAAGTCAAGTACATGGACAATAGCCTCTCATTTACAAAATTTTACATCATTATCCAACATTTTGACATCCAACATCCTTGTCAAACAACAGCTGGCAAATTAATTAATTGTATAATCAATTCTAAACATCAAATGATGTGAATCTTGTAATAAGATATCAAATATATGACCCAATTAAATTTCAGAAAAAAAAAATATGTTTTTTTATTGTATAAAAAATACATATATTTATTCCCTATGTTATACATTGGATGTAGCACACAAATATAAAGTCAATGTAAAATTGATACAAGGTCAAAGAGAGAACGCATCGTTATAGTCCCATCGACAAGGACTAATAATCTATGACTATGTTTCCTCGTTGTGCACTCTTTTGGGCCTGGTTGTGCTTTGCTTAAAAAATATATATTGGAAATCATTTAGTTTCATAGTTTAAGGGAAAAAAAGAATGTTAGATGGAGACCTCACATAATTCTTAGAAGTATGTGTTATGACTAAATTCTTATAAGTATATGTTATCACTCTTTGGGTGGTCGATTGTGCTTTACTTATAAAATATGTTAGAAATGTTTCAATTTCATAGTTTAAAGGAAAAAGAGAATGTTAGTGATGATAAGCTAGTGAGATCTTCAATGGAGTGAGATTTGAGTGGCCTCTTGCAGATATATTTGGTTACTATTATGGTGAATTGGGTTCTTTGAGCCTTTCAAAAAAGAATCATACTCTTATAATGAACCCACATGGTATTTTTTTAATACTCAATGATTTGGGTAATAATAGACAAAGGATCTTATTCCAAAATAGAAAAAGAGATTAATGTCGTCGAGCAACATCTTCCTTGGCAACTAGGGTTTATCCTAACCACTTTCACCACTGTTTAAAGAAAATTTTCTACGGATCCCACATTGGAGGAGTTGAAACCACCATTTTGAGGTATTTGGTGCAAGTCACAAGTTGGAGTAGAAGCGAACGTTGGTTTGTTGGCTGGAGCTATGTCTCTCTTGGTGTTGGCTTGTGGGAAACCACCATTCACCCTGGTTGTGTTCAAGTCGGAGCTCTGGGACACAATATTCCCCTTTGGTCGCCATGTTTGTATATGCTAATCATGAGGAGGAAGACTATGATTCTCTACTCATATCTTCTACTGGTGGGAAACACCAAGAGAAGAGAAAATTTGTTAAAAGGGATGAAGCCATCCCCGAGATGGATATGTCTCTAGATGCAAAGTGGAAAGCCATAATGTTGCATGAAGAAGCTCTTATTGGAAAGTTCACATGTCTCTGACCTAGCCCTTGATAAGTTTAGGTATGGATCTCAGAGCATTGGGATATTGTCCTAAGCCATATCTATGGTTATTATTGTGGCAAGGGTTATTATTTGTTTTTATTTAGCAATAAAGAAGAGATGGATCAGATATTCAGGTCAAGTCCCTACTTCATGGGTTTTAGGGGAATGTTCCTTACCCATTGGACCCTAGATTTTAATCCAAACATGGAAATCTCAATTGTCCCTATATGGGTGAGGCTACAACACCTCGCTTTCATTTTCTAGGATGAAGCTTCTCTCAAATCCATTGGAGACAAGTTGAGCCAATATATAGATCAAGTTGAGCCAAAAAGGAATATCTATACTTGTGCCAAAATTTGTGTGGAAATGGATCTAGAAAAGGGCATGTCAAAGGTTATTCAAATCAATGTGGAGTGTTTGAGTCATCTTAGAGCCCTTGAATATGAGTAGATCCCCTTCAGGTGTAACTCCTACCATGAGTATGGTCACTTCACAAAACATTGCCCCAAAACTCAAGGAACACAACACATTTCCAAGAGAAATAATGAATATTAATCATTTAAATAGGTATCCATGAAGTGCAAGAAGAAGTATCCCAAGGGATCTCAACCTAAAAAAAGGCCTTATACATGCCCATCCATCCCATCAAGTAACATATTTGAAGCTCTTGAATAGGAGGATGTGGAAGAAGAAACGATAGAGACAGATAAAACTGGTTCATTAGATCAAGAGGAACCCACCAGATTTTAAGTCCACGAGGATCAAGAGGAAGTGGAAGAGGAAATTCCAAAGATTGCCCAGATCCATCAGCTAAAAAAACAAACATCTCAACTTCACATATTCTGAAAGTGACTTAATTTGGGGTTTCGACACCCTCTCAAAAGATGATTATGAACATAGTCGAGGATGAATTAGAAGAAGAAAAGGAGGAAAGCAAAGCAAAGCACCTTGATAGTTTTAGCTCTCCTTCCTTTGCAAAGGTTCTTAGAAGAGACTTGCATCCCTCTCCCTTTCTAACGAGGGGAAGGAAATCAAACTGAGAAAGAAGAGAGAAAGAGGCGGAATAAAAAATTATGTTGGGAAGTCAACAAACTCTACATGTTATCTTGAATAGTGGAGGACGAAATATGCATAAAAGATAATTATGTGGACAATTTGTTCAAATCTACTCATGTAAACATGAAGTAACTAGTCTTAGATATGGTAGGATAATTATTGGATCGCTCCCCTTTCTTCCTCCAATGGGAGAAGGTATTTTTGTAAGCTGATCTATCATAAATTTGTTGGCTTCATACTCTAGTTGTCTAGTTATAGCACCTTTTAATAAAATTGTCTCCAAGTTACTGTTAAATTTTTTTTTAAAATCCCACCCTTCCTCTTCCCCTTACATTTTGTATGTTAAGATCTTCCAGAGCTTTTATCTTTTCAAACTCCAAAAGAGAATGTTGACCTTTGAGCTAGAAGTTGTCTCATGTCATCCTTGTATGATTCAACATTGACATTGGTAGGTGGAAAGTTCAACTCCTATCAATATGCAAGGTACTAGATGTATTATAATAAGCAGAAAATAAATATTGCAGCAAAACTAGTGAAACAATAAAAATGTAGAGAATAACAACACCAACAATGATACCTTTATTGATAGAAATCCAAGTTCACTTACCTCTTAAAGATGGCAACCTCCAACAAAGTAGAGCTCTATTACAATAATTCTCAAGACAAAATTTTCTCATGCCTTCTACTCTTATTTATACTAATTCTATCTTCTAAAGAACATTCTAGAGGAAGATCTTTCGAGAAGCAGAAGCTTCTATTAAGTCTTCTTACATTAGGCTTGTTCACATTATTATATAGTCCCTATTTACTAATGTCGACCTTTATTACATGGAAAATATATTATTCTACCTGCGTGAGGGGTTAGGGAGGTTAGGTCTCTAACATGCCCTCCCCATTGAGAAACAACCTTTTCCTCAAGGCTTGAGATGAGGAAATTGGTGCAGAATGGTAGTCGATTCCCAAGTTGTATCTTTTGGTGGTGTATCCTTCCATTGAACTAAAACTTCCTTGATGGTGTGTTGACGGATACAACACTCACATTGGTCCAAGACTACTTGTGGTAGAAAGCAAATGGAACCTTCTTAATCCAACTCAGGAAGGCTAGTTTGAGTCTGGCATTTAGTTCCAATCACTTAAATATTCTTATTTTTTTCTTTGTTTTGTCATTGCCGAGACTTTTGCAACAAACATAGCAACTCCATATGTAAACGATCCTTCATCATTTGTTAGGTCTGTATTCAAATATTCTTTGGTATTTTGTATTCCGATACTAATAGAAGAAAAATGTTTTGCTAAGTCGCATATATATAAAATAAGTGACATTTTTTTCTTTATATTTTCTTCCACAAAATTCGAGCGACATTAAGTAAACTTGAAACTCCTTTCAATCTTAGACGTGGCTCAGGGGTTCTTTGAAAATTTTCGCCAGGATGGACCATGGAAACAGGGGGTGGCTAGTATGGGTGGAGGCATCAAAGTTGCTTCCAATTCTTTCATTCTTTCTTTAAGCCTAAAATTTTCCTCTTCCATGTCAATTATGGAAACATCTAGTGCATCTCTTGTAACCTTGTGAATCAAATATAATTTTGATGGATGCATATCTCTGAGATCAATGGTAAACCATGACTTGCCCTTTTTTTTTTTTTTTTTGTAAATAAGAAGTATATGTATATTAAGAGCCTGCTAAAGTTGAAGTAGAGTAGCAAAATACAGAGATATACCGGCTGCATTTACTGGACTGCCCCAACAAAGGGGAAACCAGTCCAGTCAGCCCATCCAACTCATATGTCAAATATGTCATAAGTTAAAGTAAAAGACAGTGTTCAAACTGATTATCATCTAAGTCTAAGAGCATGATAAGACTTGAAAAAACTAAGGATCTAGACACCTGGCAGATAACCGATCCACATGGCTCGGAGGTCCTCTGTCCAAGGCTCTTCCTCAATATACGTCGGTTGGTCTGCCCATTGCCTTTCCCCTTCCTCGTCTCGTGCGGTTCCCTCAACGTTGCTCCCTCGCTCATCCTTCTCCCGTCCCTCTGCTGTTGGTCGCTGCGCCCTGTTCAGACCTTCACCTGTAGCAGCAGCAGGTGCCTCCATTGGAGTAGGTGCGATCAGGTCCAAGGAGAGATCCGCATGCATGGATGAGAGGATTTGGAGAAAGCTCGCCACGTTTTCTTCTATGGCTTGTAAACAAAAATGAAGATCTGCCACCTCCTGCCTGAGTTCAAAGACCAGGTCGTGCAATACCATCAGTCAGTCTCTAAAATGCGTCGTGTCGAAGGAGTCAGTGGAATGGTGTCCAGCCCGTTTAGGCATGTCATGTGTAGGAGGGTCGCAGCTGAAGTTGCTCGAAGGCCTAAAGGCTGGCGTGGGGGCAGAGGAATTCACCAGGGGGTCTTGGGAGGGCCGTAAGAGTGAAAACGACGACCGGGGGATTATGGCCAAAGAGTGGAATTGCGCGCTCTGTGAAACTAGCGAGGAAGCAACGGTAAACTCAGACTGAAGACAGGGGGAAGAACAACTGGAGGGTGAGTCAGGAGGCGTGACCGAGGGTCGACGGGGCTTCCAGGGAGAGCCCCTCCTCGATCTTCCCCTTGGTCGAGTCATTATGGGCGTAATGAGACTAGCAGAGGGGACTAATGGCACCTAGTGCAGGAGAGTGGCAGGGACGACACCAACTCAAAGGAGACAAGCAGAGTCTAGCCTATGCTGCAAAGGGAGGAGCCCTGCGAACAACAAATGGGGACAGATAACAAACATAATGAGCCGAGCCATTCCAGATTCGTTAAGAGGGAGAAGTGGGCTGCGTAAATGCTCCCTTGCAGCGGAGTAATGGACAATTAAAGACCAGGGAGGGTGGCGACTTGCCGCACGAGCCCATCACGTGGCTCCGTGCCGCAATGGCTTGTGTCCTCTCCCGTTCCTTGCCACGAAGCCCGCACTAACACCCCATCCGGGGGCATGACTTGCCCTTTTTATTCTTCAAAGTTATTTCAAAAATTATCTTTTTGGAATATTTATCAAATAATTCATTTTGTACAGAAAAGGTTTCTTCATCAGAAAATATTTCATCCTGGACAACAAGTTCAACAACAAACTATATATTCTCCTATATTTTCCATTCTTCATCCAGAAACCAGATATTTTCAATATCAACATCCAAATCCATGTCTTCAAGAGAAATATTACCTTCATGTATGTTTTGTTCTACCCCTCCTTGTTGAGAATTGGTTCTTTTCCTTTTAAGTTTAAATTTATGAGGATTTTCCAAATTTCCTTGAGGAGGGTTTTTGTCTCCATCATCATTTGAATTGTTATTTGAGGATTTTCTTTGTTGAGTCGTTGTAGGCTGAGAATTTTTTTTAGGTAAAACACTTCTATGAGAAACAATAAGATATTGGGCATTTCTTTCCCCTGATGATATTCTTCTTTGCTTGTAATGTTTTGTAGTACTTACAATAGTCTCTATGTCATCATAATTTTTCTTAATACCCTGAATAGGAGGGTCATGACTATGTCCTTCTTCTTCTCCAAATATATGGGTATTAACCAATGTCGGAATAATTCCAACTGATATCATATGATTATAAAAGAGGTAATTTGGATCAAACCCCTTAATTTCTTCTGCAAATTTTAAATTATACTGTTCAAAAGACAAAGTGAACTCATCAATTTTTGCAATTCCTCTCAACAAAACTTCATCCACTTTACAAGGCAAAGGAATAAATTGTTTTTTCATT
Source organism: Picea mariana (assembly GCA_032191745.1). Classification (NCBI taxonomy): domain Eukaryota; kingdom Viridiplantae; phylum Streptophyta; class Pinopsida; order Pinales; family Pinaceae; genus Picea; species Picea mariana. The sequence goes on along the minus strand of JASDQU011505242.1, from coordinate 3,902 downwards.
TTTTGATAGAAAACATGAAACTATAACTTTTATTGTCTTTCTACCTCTATGATAAATAATTTATCTGGAACAAAATAAGGAAGAAAAAGATGTTTCTCATGAGAACATATGCTTCCAATGAAAGTCTAGAAGTATCTTCTCAAAAGAGAAGTTTTTTTAATACAAACACAAAATCATTAGAAACTTCATAAAAATGATAAACAACTTTTTGTCTCCACAAGGCGTTATACCACATGGTCACAAGATCAAACTTAGAATTCACCCTCTTTCTGATACTCAAGCCTTTAAAAATATGACATTATGTAATAGAAAATATCAGATAAGAAGCCATTTAGAACTTCTTCTCACTCTTAAAATTGATTAATTGTGCAGAGACTTCATTAGATATAATTTTTGCCTAGTTAAAGACATCATTTTCATGGACCGTAAAATGTAGAATATATAGGGCCAACTGAGGAATAGTCGCAATAGAATCCTGACCAACAATTCTAGTAAAAAACAAAGCAATTTCTTGATAAGGGTCTTTCAAAGAACTCACCTGAATCTTGGATAAATATTCTGACATTTCTGTTGGGTCTTGTAAATACTCTTGTAGGAACTCTATTCCTTTTGTTTTTTCCTTTAGGTAAAGTTCTAGCTTATTCTCATTCATAGGTGAGATTTAGCTTTGGGAATTTCAATAATTTTTGAAGACTGATGGTGCCACTGAAACAAGGGAACTATTTTGCAATGGAATCATCCTTCTATTCTAAACAAATTTACTTGCACACCAGGTGACTACTTCTTTATAGTAAAAAAATTTAGGAACACAACCAACATGAGCCACTCCTGAGGTCCAAATTTCATTATTGTCTTTGTCTGGAAATGTTGCATAATACCGATAAGATCTTGACCAGTGATAATTATGGTCCTCTCTTGCAAACATATTCAAAGTATCTCTGCAAAATTATTGTTTTCTCTCAATCATATTCACCAGGTTGATGAACTTTCTTGTGTCACTACTTAGAACAATGGTTAGATAATAATACTTAAGTTCTATTTTTGATGGAGAATATAAGAATTAAAACGTCCTTTTCAGAATTCAATTTAGCAGTTGAGTCCATAGAATCAATATTAAATATAACTCAAGAAATGTGAAAGAAATATGACATGTCATGGCAGGGAGTCGGAGATGGAAGAAATATTTAAATGAGGCCACGATTCCACAAGTCTGCTAAAAAAAGAAAAAGAAGCTAAGTGTTGGCAGTGGTTTTGTGAATGAATAAAATATACATATTATGAGTATGACACCTGTAAACCTGCCAAGATATATGAAAATGGATTTAATGATACAATATGTAGGCCACGAAAAAGAGAAGTGTGTATTATATGACACAAAATTCTGGTGGGATCATAAAAATTTTAAGTATGGAAGAGTGAAAGAAAATAAATGTATTGGGTTCAACAAAAGGTAGCGATGACTCCCCTCTTCCTATCCATTTAAAAAGTAAATACCAAACTAGTTACAACCGAGCTTTGTATGGCGCTTGGAAAACGTTCATGCTTTTGCCTGATGTTGGAACCAAATTCTCTTTTTGTGGTAATAGTTATATGATTTCCAAGTCTAAAATAGATGTTGCAAATCTTGGGTTGTTTATCCTTTCACATGTTCCTCCCAATCAATCAATGGAACTTGTGCCATTTCATGGTCCTCTTTATAGTCGGTCTGATTACTTGAATATTGTCAAATACAAACATAGTATTTCCATGTATTGTATGCAAATGAATGGTTATGCTTCCAGAAACTTTAACTTGAAAAACCTGTTATATATCGACAGTCGTCTACGAACTCATGGGAACATCACAGGGTTCATAGATAGTTGCAAGGCCTTATTATTTAGTGAAAATTATTTCTTTCAAGAACACTCCAATGAAAAAGAGTTCTTTATGAAAAGGAAGGTGTGATATCCTCAAATTATTAGAAATTAAATTCCAAGTTAAATTTAGAAATAAATTTCCATTTATGAAAAATCCAAATTTAGAATTTTGGATTTTGTAATTATTATTTTATGATTGTTGGGAAAAGGTTTGAATTTCCCAAATGTCCTCTTCTGATGGACACATGTATGAGACAAACTTTTTAATAAATTAAATGCTGGAAGACAAATGGAACAACCAGGCTACAAATAACTGACTATGACTCCATGAGTGGGGAACATGTTTGAGTTAACTCAGAGCTGATTTTTACAAGTGGTAGAAGTTGAGTTTTGTCACTAGAAGCCCCTAAAAAATAGAGATTTGTAAAGCTGGGAATTTCCCGAAGGAGGGAAAGGAATGAAAATACCTATGCACAAGATAAATAGGAGGCAAGACGCTACTTAGTATGTTGATATTGATAACTGTTTTGTTGTTATGAGCACATCTGGTGTGAGGAAAAGTATTTTCTGAACTGTTGAAGGTGATAGTGGCTAAGGAGTGTGATTCAGTTTGCCCTTATGGAGTCATGGTCAGGCTAGGGAGTGATAAGGACAAGTGATTGTGGTTGTTTTGTTTCTACGGTTGGGTGGAACGTGGTTGTTCCATTTGTTTTCCCAACATCACTCTTCAAATATGTATCTCAACTATGTACTCAAATTATTGATGTTATATTGTTGGTGTTATACAGTTGATGTCATGTTTTATGTTACTATACCTATAAGTAGAATATGTTTAAGTGCACTGTATAGTCATAATAGTTTTGTGGCTTGCCACTGTGAAAAAATACTTGTAGTGGTGTTTTATTAAAGTTTAGTGTATATATATATTGTGTAGATGTGCCTATTGGCCATCATAGAGCTAGTTTCTTGATTATTGTTCATTCCTGTATATAATCAAATACTTCATAAAGAAAAGTATAAACAAGTTGTATTGCATTTTCTGCTATTAGGCTGAGTACAACGAATAAAAAGTCCCAATTACATTCTTTTATCAAAGAAAGATATTTGATACAGTAGATCAAAAGATACTTGACAAAAATATATATATTTATTATAGACAATAGGTCGTTGACCAACATGTTACAGTTTGGGTTTTCCATAGACCCAAGAACTCCATAGCTAGTCTAAATGGAGATGTAAAAGACTACATAAAACTGTCTGCAAATGTGCGCATGGACTGGTGGGAGAGATATGGAACTCGAATACCTTTTGTGGGCAGGTTGCTTACTTCACCAAGTGCACTGTCCTTTCTCACAACCTACAAAAGAGCCATACAACAGTGTTAGTAACTTACTAATGTACAAATCATCAAAAGAATGAGATAAATATAAAAAGAGTCAAAGCATGTTTTTCTTGGATCTTGATTGCAAATCAGAGTACCTTTGTTGCCTTGCGAAGCCGTTGACCCAAGACCTTGGAAGGGGAGTGGATGCATAATTCATCTGATGGGTTCCCTCGCAAGACACAGGGACCCATCATCAATGGACATACTTGTGAAATTGATTTAATTGCGAAAGAAATAAAAGCAAAACAAACTTCAAATCAACTCTGTAGTTTGTTACCCCTGTACACATTTTTTTCTTTCATTATAAAGTACAGAGAGCAACTACCCAAAATTACAAACTGTAATCAAGACGAAGATCGGGCCAAGAAACGATTTAATAGAGGGGTGGAGTTAATAAACTAAAACAGTACCTGTTGTAGGAAAATCTCCCTGCGGACAGGTAGATTGCCTCAAAGAGCTTGACCCTAACTCTAAGACAGAAAATGCTTAACGAGGACACTAAATTCCTTTCAAATCTATCCAAACTAACATATGAGAAGGGAAGATAATAGAAGTACCTCTTTATCGACGTTTGTCCCTGCACGCTCCTAGTTGCGCTTCGATCCTTTGCTCCTCGCTGGATCCTGTGGACAAAACAAGATACGACCACTTCCTATCCTACT
>JASDQU011505240.1:6108-16389 GCA_032191745.1 Picea mariana | reverse complement strand
TTACTAATCTCATGTCAAGAAATACACTAACAATTTGAACCAACATCTCCAAAAACCAGTCCTTATCATCAATAACCTGCAAGATAAGTTTTTGAAGCATGGGCTTGTATCCCCAGCTACCCACTTGATCAATAAGGTTGTTTGCTTCAGCATCTTTTCTAGTTGGAGCTCCCATATTATACAGCCAATGCTCAAGGCTAGTGATGCTTTTCAACTTGAGAACCATTAAACCAGCATGATACAGCATATCCTTGTTAAGCATTAACCCATCATCCTTGACACTTGATATTGAGACAACAGACTTACAATGGTTCAAGCAGGCTTCTAATGAATCCAGTTGCCACAGTCATGATCTTAAATGAAAATCGGTTTGGTTTCTCAAAAAAAAATGTTTCAGACAGTCTTGGAAAAGCAGTTTCAACTTTCAACGCAAAATCCAATTGTTTGCCCTTAAATACAACTGGAAACTCCTGAATATTGAACAACCCATTTAAGCCCCGAATCATTAATTTTCCCCCCAACCACTCCCCCACGTAACCCTAGTTATAACTTTTCCTTGTTTCCTTGAGGGAAAAAAAAGACTTCGACTTCCTCATTCCCTAGTCCAAATTTCTCTGGATGCTGGTTTATGTGACATAAGTTGCAATAATCCATGTTGAAGTTTTGTCATCGTGACCAACTTTTAATCCTGAACATATTTATCAGTTTAAGAAACTGACGTCTAGATTCTATCTGGAATTATATTGGTTCACAGGTTTGTATATTTTGCACTTCAGTTGTTTGGCATAATTGTTTAGAATCAAAAAAGAAAAAAGACATCAAATTTATTCATACTGGAAGCTCCGACTCTGATAAATGACTGTGGTGCAGAAGAATAGCCTTGTTTACTTCACAAGTATCATCTTTGCATAATTCTACCTTCTCAGCTTCTGTAATCTCATACACAGCTTCATTCCTTGTGGTTGACAAGTATTTACAACTGTTATCATACAATTTAGCAAAACGGTCAACAATATCAGGTTCCCAGACATCATCAAGCAATATCMAAAGGCTCTTTCCAATCAATGCTTCTTGTAGTAGACATCAAACATCTTCAAGATCTCCCTTGGTCTCCTCCCATATTTTGTTACTGCCAYCACACCAGAAACCTAAATATTTTTTTTGCTAAATGTTTGTGATATTCTGTTTTGCTTCCACTGCATGCCATTCTACTGCACCATTGTCCCAGACCAAGCTCCACCATGCCATGAATGAATCTCTCAGGTGGATTGGAAGCAACTTGTCGAGCCAGACATGTTTTGCCAATTCCAGACAACCCTACCAAAAGAACAACCTGAGGTGAATCATCTCTGTCCAACAGCATCCTCACCATCTCACATTTCTTTGACACTGGATAACCTGCTTCCAATCTCACTTTCGACATCGCTGGTAGGCAATTGGCTGTTGAATCTATAACTTTTTGCACATTTGCATAGAACTCTTGAGAGTTGAGCCACCAATTCAAGTCCCCTTTGATCAACTCTTTTGCATGCCTGATCAACCCTTCTAGACTAGATATAAGYTCTTCTAGTGTTTTAACTTTCTTTGGTGCCTCTTGAAAGTCCTCAGAAGCTTTGCTCCAATGCCCTCAAAGCTCCTACGATGTTTGACACTAATTGAGAAGCAGTGGCTACTCCTTGTAAGTCACCCATCTTGTATTAAGCCAACACCTGTTTGGGTAGGGTTTGTCGTCAGTTGAGAGCAAGCAAAGGCGAATTAATGAGTTTTACCATTCACCCGCTTCCTACTTCCTTTTAGGTATGGTGATTCAGACAGTACCTCAGGTCAAAGGCTTGATGAAGATGAACCACAGGGACCAAAAAAATGATGGTGCAGATCTCCCAACCCACGATGAGCCAGAACCCAGGAATTACATTTGAACCCTGAGCTTCGCCAGCTCAATATCAAAAGCCACCTTCTCCATAGAATATATAACACKTTGAAGCAGTGTTTGTACCCAACTGGACTACCGTCTTCCTTGACCATGAATACTCAAATTTCTGTGCKTTAAGTTGCTGTTAGAGCCCTGGCAGGATTCGCCCRACATCATTCTCTACAAAATTTCAATTTTCTACCCACTTATATACAACTCTCAGCAACTAATCRCATACCAACTTGAAATTTCAAAAAACCTTCTTCGTGGGTGTCCATCTGAACAAAACTCAGAAATGCAATGCTTGACAACTCTCTCTTTCCACAAAATCTCACAAGTTCTCAGGTTCAAATCCATCCTTTATCAATCTACTTAAAACCCTGTATAAATTAAAACACCGTGCAGAACTGAATTGCTCATCAGCTGATCATGAAAATGTTAAAACTCTATCATTTGATAATCGTTTGAAAAAAGACAAGCTGATATCATTTTTTGCATATTTCAACGATCTAGCAGTCTGCCTTTGCCAGAGCCGTCGTATTCTCAGGTCTATCATATAGGGAAAGTAATAGATATGATTCCACAGAAAATTTCTCTGCCTAATATCCATCTGTTATGAAACCAATATTATTCTATCATTCAAAAGTGGCTCTGTAATAGTAAGAGGAGAAGTTTAAAGAAAGACATGTCTGTGAATGTCTGAAAGCTATCTTTAAATCCATGGCCTACTTCGTTGGCTATATTACTCTTTCTTTGGGGTCAAAATGTATATTGTACAATTCCTGTGTACAGTAAATGCAAGGCGTATTCATTGGGACCTAAAATGAAGGGGAGTAAAGCTCTTCCAGGCAACATAAATGCAAGGGGCATCTCCTTTGAATGATAATAAGAGCATCTGACTAAATAGTGACAAATTGAAGATTGCTAAAGGCCTTAGGCTTTGGTTTGTACTTATGGCAATCTCACTTAGTTGCTTGAAAGTTAGACCAGCCTTGCAGTTGGTTGACATCCATAAGCATGCAGGCATGATTGCCAGCAACTGATTGAACTTTAAATTATTGTAAGATTCCCCTGCATATGGCCCAAAGTCACTTGAATCAAAGGGTTTAATTAGGCCCACAATACAAATCTAAATCACAACTAGCAAGATTTGTTTGCCAAACCAAAATGGTCATACAATTGAAAGTCTACCAAAGATGCCAACTAGGTCCTCAAAGACTCTTTAAGTCAATAACTAAATATGCAACTCAACAATGGATGGGATGCCTTAATACTTGAAATGGTGATTTAAGCGAATTAAAATTTTCCACTTAGTAATAGATCTATTATTGTGAATGTACACGATCGGCCCCTTACATCACATTATATTACAGATTTTCAGATCTTGATTCTTAACACACCTAATCCAGGCTTACTAATCTCATGTCAAGAAAAACACTAACCATTTGAACCATCATCTCCAAAAACCAGTCCTTATCATCAATAACCTGCAAGATAAGTTTTTGAAGCATGGGCTTGTATCCCCAGTCACCCACTTGATCAATAATGTTATTTCTTCAGCATCTTTTCTAGTTGGAGCTCCCATATTATACAGCCAGTGCTCAAGGCTGGTGATTCTTTTCAACTTGAGAACCATTAAACCAGCATGATACAGCATACCCTTGTTAAGCATTCACCCATCATCCTTGACACTCGATATCGACACAACAGACTTACAATGGTTCAAGCAGGCTTCTAATGAACCTAGTCGCCATAGTCATGATCTTAAATGAAAATCAGTTTGGTTTCTCAAAAACAGACAGTCTTGGAAAAGCAGTTTCAACACAAAATCCAATTGTTTTCCCTTAAACACAACTGGAAACTCCCGAATATTGAACAACCCATTAAAACCCCGAATCATTAATTTGCCCCCCAACCCATCCCCCACGTAACCCTAGTTATGACTTTTCCTTGTTTCCTTGAGGGAAAAAAAGAGACTTCGACTTCCTCATTCCCTATCCCAAATTTCTCTGGATGCTGATTTATGTGACATAAGTTGCAATAATCCATGTTGAAGTTTCTTCATCGTGACCAACTTTTAATCCTGAACATATCTATCAGTTTAAGAAACTGACGTCTAAATTCTATCGGGAATTATATTGGTTCACGGGTTTGTATATTTTGCGCTTCAGTTGTTTAGCATAATTGTTTAGAATCAAAATAGAAAAAAGACATCAAATTTATTCATACCGGAAGCTCCGACTCTGATAATTGACTGTGGTGCAGAAGAATGGCCTTGCTTACTTCACAAGTATCATCTTTGCATAATTCTACCTTCTCAGCTTCTGTAATCTCATACACAGCTTCATTCCTTGTGGTTGCCAAGTATTTACAACTGTTATCATACAATTTAGCAAAACGGTCAATAATATCAGGTTCCCAGACATCATCAAGCAATATCAAAAGACTCTTTCCAATCAATGCTTCTTGTAGTAGACAACAAACATCTTCAAGATCTCCCTTGGTCTCCTCCCATATTTTGTTACTGCAACCAATCTGCACCAGAAACCTAAATATTTTTTTTGCTAAACGTTTGTGATATTCTGTTTTGCTTCCACTGCATGCCATTCTACTGCACCATTGTCCCAGACCAAGCTCCACTGCGCCGTGAATAAATCTCTCAGGTGGATTGGAAGCAACTTGTCGAGCCAGACATGTTTTGCCAATTCCAGACAACCCTACCAAAAGAACAACCTGAGGTGAATCATCTCTGTCCAACAGCATCCTCACCATCTCACATTTCTTTGACACTGGATAACCTGCTTCCAATCTCACTTTCGACATCGCTGGTAGGCGATTCGCTGTTGAATCTATAACTTTTTGCACATTTGCATAGAACTCTTGAGAGTCGAGCCACCAATTCAAGTCCCCTTTGATTGAACATATTATCTTGGTGAGATGGTCTCCTACCATGGAATTCCACATGACACTGGCAAAACGCCTGACTCCTTTCTTGGAGGAGACCTTTCTGGCCAATTTTACTTTGGGTTGTACCCGTTCAACTAAAGTGTCGAAGCTCTGTATTTGAGAGTGCAGTTGAGAATGATGAATTTTATGGGAATATTTTTCTTTTGCATGCCTGATCAACTCTTCTAGACTAGTTATAATCTCTTCTAGTGTTTTAACTTTCTTTGGTGCCTCTTGAAAGTCCTCAGAAGCTTGCTCCAATGCCCTCACAGCTCCCATGATGTTTGACACTAATTGAGAAGCAGTGGCTACTACTTGTAAGTCACCCATTTTGTATTAAGCCAACACCTGTTTGGGTAGGGTTTGTCGTCAGTTGAGGGCAAGCAAAGGCGAATTAATGAATTATACCGTTCACCCGCTTCCTACTTCCTTTTAGGTATGGTGATTCGGACAGCACCTCGGGTCAAAGGCTTGATGAAGATGAACCACAGTAACCAAAAAAATGATGGTGCAGATCTCCCAACCCACAATGAACCAGGGCCCAGGAATTACATTTGAACCCTGAGCTTCGCCAGCTCAAGATCAAAAGCCACCTTCTCCATAGAATATATAACACTTTGAAGCGGTGCTTGTACCAACTGGATTACCGTCTTCCTTGACCATGAATACTCAAGTTTCTGTACTTAAGTGGCTGTTAGAGCCCTGGCAGGATTCGCCTGACATCATTCTCTACAAAATTCAACTTTTCTACCCACTTATTTACAAATCTCAGCAGCTAATCACATACGCACTTGAAATTTCAAAAAACCATCTTCGTGGGTGTCCACCTGAACAAAACTCAGAAATGCAATGCTTGACAACACTCGCTTTCCACAAAATCCCATAAGTTCTCCGGTCCAAATCCATCCTTCAAATCTACTTTTAACCCTGTATAAATTACTACGCCCTGCAGAACCAAATAGCTCATCAGCTATTCATGAAAATGCTAAAACTCTATCATTTGATAATCGTTTGAAAAAAACCAAGCTGATATCATTTTTTTCATATTTCAAGGATCTAACAGTCTGCCTTTGCCAAAGCCGTTGTATTCTCAGGTCAAAATCCATCCCTTCAGCCATCTACTCAAATCCCTGTATAAATAACTACGCATTGCAGAACCGAATTGCTCATCAGCTCTTCATGAAAATGATAAAACTCTTGATAATTGCTTTAAAAAAGCCAACCGGACCCAAAAAATTTGCATATTTCAAGGATCTTACAGTCTGCCTTTGCCAGAGCCATTGTATATCCATAGTTGCAACTTCATTTCATCCAATTTGATATCTAGTCAAGAAAGATCCATACCTTACTTACATTCCAGTCTGTACTTCTCTTAGGTACGGTTGCCATTTTTCTTTGCCTACGTTGGGGTGCTAATTTTCTTTCAATACATTATTAATTTATTAGTCAATAATGTATTAATCAACAACCCATTATGATTATAATAATAGGCGGCCTCTTTTGCAAATTTTTTATTCAGTTAAGACGTCCCCAGCACAACAAACCCCCGATGCCTCTGGTCAATTGCAACACCCATGTCTCGATTTAATATTGATCATTATTGAACAAGATAAACGATTATAGAGAAAACATTCTAGCAAATTTGACCCAAGAAGGTGCAAAGAAATGTTGTAAAAAAAGTTATATAATAAAAAATAGAGATATATTTTTAGTGTTGTCTTTACTGTTTTGTTTTTGGTGGTGTGTAGGTCCTCTTGAATGGCTATTTTTGTAAAAAAAGTTATATAATAAAAAATAGAAGGTGCAAAGAAATGTTGTAAAAAAAGTTATATAATARAAAATAGAGATATATTTTTAGTGTTGTCTTTACTGTTTTGTTTTTGGTGGTGTGTAGGTCCTCTTGAGTGGCTATTTGTAAAAAAAAGTTATATAATAAAAAATTAGATATATTTTTAGTGTTGTCTTTACTGTTTTGTTTTTGGTGGTGTGTAGGTCCTCTTGAATGGCTATTTATAGTTTTTTTTAAGTGTTTTTTTTATTGCTTTGTATTTTAGTTCTTCTTGAATGGTTACTTATCCTATGTTACAGACTTTGGAGCGGTTSAAGTTGGAGCCACACAYATAATTGAGATTTTTTTGGTAGTGACAATCAAGGCATTTTAAGAAGTTGTGATTATSTACATGATGCTTACTTTACACAATCTTGAAGATATGGARATTCATTTCAAAGGAGGAAATTATYATACAATGATTTTCTCYTTRTTGAAGYATGAGAATCATGATGCTCAAGTAACTTTTGCYSATCTTTTTTGAAATATCTTGTACTATATATAAATTAGAATTCACTRTCTAATCAYAAAACAATATTCTTGTTYTTTGGTTACTAGGTTTATGTAGCAAATAAAAATTAGAATTGATTATCCTAAAGYGAGTTTAGATTTAAATTAATAGATTTGAAAAGATGAAAGAAGAAAAGAAACTTACATCTTCAAAACTAGAGCAAAAACTAATGGAAGGGAGGGAACCTATCTTTGTAGCTAGGCAATCATTCAAAGGTTATAGAATTTTTTGATTTCTTGAATATTGTCATCAAATGCATAATGTTGTTCCATGGACTTGCTATGGGGAGGTTGAAGGAGGTCACTCTCGCAGAGGGTATCTCAACGCTCATCTTTATCTTCACCAACAAAAGATCAAGCATGAATTTCAATAATTCATTTACAGACAACACTTAATTTATATTTTCTTGCAAGATTCACAACTCTATTGTTGTTTACTATGTGTGAATTTGTTGCAACCAATTTTATGAGAGATACTTCAACAACATAAACTAGGTTAGTGATAATGACTTTGGTACATTGTTTAAGGCTCTTCACAACACTAGTTGTGGGTGCCAACATATTCTATGGCCATGTTAACCACACAATCAAATACAATCACTTTTGGAGCACTCATGGCAAAGCACATCACACCCTAAAACCGTTAAAGCATTAATTCAAAATTAATGTATAAATTAAAAGTATTTAGTTGAGAATAATTTGTTTTATAACACAATATTTTCTAACTAATTTAAAAACCTACTTAAAATATATTTTTATAATATAAACACTTTACAAAATAAAAATAATATAATAATATTATATAAAAAAATAAAAATAAAGTATTACTCTCAACACTCCTTAAAAATTAAAAGTAGTTTTAATAAAAACAAAAGATATGTTAATTATTATATTAATATTTTTATTTTTAAGATAAACATTGTTGATTATTGTTGAGTTGAAAATTGTGTTTTATTTATTTATTGTGAATTTGTAATATTTCACCGATATGCCATGATCAATTTGGGTAGTGCCCGATGGCTTATCGCGGTCTCCAAGATGAAAAGAACGTAACTTAATGTTGTGCAGGATAAAGTTTATTTCCACGTGATACTTTTCTATATTAATTTTTATATAAATAATCTTCGATATTGAAGGTTTTATGGGAGATGAAAATATCTAAAAGAGGGAAGATTAGATTATATTATTAAAAAAATATATAATAAAGAAGAAAGAAATAGAGTGAAAGTGGGTAAATTGAATGTTTATAGAATTTTGTTACAAAATACCTTAAAATTTAAAAAGTATGGTTGTTTTTTTTGTTTTTAATGTAAAATTTAGAAATAAATTAATATTATAATTTTTTTATATAAAGTATGAGTGTTTTTTCTCTTTTAATTAATTTTATGTATTTATGTTTTATTGAATCCGTAATATAAAGAAAAGTTCCTTTATAATAAATAGACTTTTTTTTTTCTTTTATTTCTTTTTAAAAGGAAAACCATGTCCTACCCTTTCTACATTTGAATCTGAAATTTCCAAGGAAGAAATACATGTTCTTAATCAATGTTCATGGATTTTAGGTGGTTAACTTTTTACCTTACATTCAAAGAAGACAATCTCTTAGCCAATCAAAAATAATTTTAGTTCTTATCCAAAAATAATATTGTGTCACATTTTCACAAGAAGTCATGAAATGTCTCCCCCAATGAGCCAAAGCAGAGTATCTTTGACCACTTGGACAGAGTGTCTATGTCTATCATATTTATTTTATGTTATGGATAACATAAATAATCTTATGGAGAACGAATGCAATTGCAAGGTCACACGTTGTTTTCCCTTGTAGAACATTGTCTTTGTCAAAGTCATCGCTCTTCTGTGCAACCATTCACTCGACATAATATTGAGAACTATCGAAGATCTAAATCTTAGACCACCAATAGAACTTGATCTTTGTTTATACAAAACAAGAAGTGGAATTTTAATCATCCAATTCCCTCAAAAGGTGGAGAGGTTTAGAGAATTTATGTATTGTTCCGTTTGAGAGAATTATCTAAATTGCTTCGTCGCGATACGGATGACGGAGATGGGGATATAGAGTCCATTATATTGCATAAATTGCAAGGCAATGAAATCAGTGTGAGTCTTGATTAATAACACTAACAATGTTCTTGACAATCTTAGAATCTAATGTTATCTCGAGGGCAATTTTCTCGTCATAATAATAATAAAGAGAACCTCCTAAACATGTAAGAAATGTGAAAAACATAATATAACAAAAAAACAAATGACAAATAGCATATATTTTTATTGAATGTAGAATTTTTCAAATTAATTATTCAAAATATAAATACCTTACAACATAATTAATAAATGATTTTTTTTTTTTTTTTACAGAAACGGTTATAGATTATATTAATGGGGTGGACTAGCCACAGATTCGATTACAAAGTGGCCTCGAAATTCTTCGGGCCTGCCTTTCTGAACCATTCTACTTCTATAGCTATAGACTTGAGAACTGAACTAGTTCCTGTACGCCTTCTAAATGAACTGGATTAAATTTAAATGCCGAAACTCCAGTCACTGTTTCAGCATATGTCTCGGCACTGTTTCAGCCTATGTCTCAGCACTATTTCAGCATTACAACGGAGTTTCAGCATCTGTTCTAGCATATGTTCCAGCACTGTGTTTCGACATATGTTACAGCACTGTTTCAGCATTTGATACAGCGGTGTTTCAGCATCTGTTACAACGGTGTTTCAGCCTATGTCTCAGCACTGTTTTAACATTTGTTACAGCGGAGTTTCAGCATCTGTTCCATCACTGTTTCAACATATGATCCAGCACTGTGTTTCGGCATGTGTTACAACACTGTTTCAACATTTGTTACAGTGGTGTTTCAGCATCTGTTACAGCGGTGTTTCAGCCTATGTCTCAACACTGTTTCAGCATTTGTTACAGCGATGTTTCAGCATCTGTTCCAGCACTGTTTCAGCATATGTTCCAGCACTGTGTTTCGGCATCTGTTGCAGCATTGTTTCAGCATATGATCCAGCACTGCCTCATACCTTCGCACCTGCACTTTGGAATCCTCCCTGGCAAATTT
>JASDQU011505239.1:9522-23064 GCA_032191745.1 Picea mariana | reverse complement strand
AAGGATCTTTAAAGATGGATAAAGGTTAGAGAGAGACTCCCTAAGCCTTTCCTACCCACCCAACCTTGATTTAACCTTTTTTCTAACCCTTACCCCCTCACATCACTCAACCCTCACATCCCCTAGGGGGAAATTGACGCCCTCCTAGGAAGCTTACATTTTATTTTAGTGTGGGATGTGTGTGGGCTCCTCTCACATATGGTTTGCCTATCCTAGACCCCCACGCCACCTCCTAGGGTGATCCCTTCCCCTCTCCCTCATTGATTGCCTCCAATTCTTTGCTTTTCCCCCAAGTGGTGCGCCCTCCTAGGAGAGTTACGCCCCCCCTTCACTTGGAAATTTTTAAATAATTTTTTTAAAAATTATTAAAACCCTTCCACTCCCTTGGCACTTATCCCTAAGCCTCCCACACCTATTTTGCTTGATCCCAACACTCCCTCACCCATCTACACCCTAGATCTAAGATCTAAACCCTAGATGGTGCGCCCTAGCCTTGGGATCTCTTCTTTTGCTTGGTGGTGGACACTTGGCATTGATCCAAGAGAGGTAGTTTTGCCTCTCCAAGTATAAATAGATCCCTCTCCTCACTCCCAACTTACCATATCTTGAGATATTGTTATGCTACTTGATTTCTCACTCTCTCTCTCTCTCTCTTGTTCCATCATTTCCATTCTTTGGCTCTTAGGGTTTTGGAGTAAGTTTTCTCCAAGATCCATTTTCTTGAGTAATAAAGAGAAGATTTGGAGGATAATTGGAAGATTTATGCATGTTCTTGTTCTTGCCACACATATGAGGTAAATTTGTATTGATTTGGTTGGTGATTGCACACATTGGATATTAGGTAAAGTGTTACTTGGGCAGATCTATCAATGCATGTTCTTGTAGATCTATATATGTTGATTTGCTAGATAGGATTGAAATGTCATCTTGTTAGTATATTCAATATATTATCTCTTGTATGCACACTCTCAAGTTTTGCAGGTTTAGCTTCAAGGGTTTCATTGGGGATGCCTCAAGGAAGAGTCTTCCCTTGAAACACAAATAAACTCCACGTTTCTCAAACTTTACTCTTCTACTTATTATTGTTCACATTCATACATATTTCAGCTAGTTTAACTTAGTAAGATTGGTCATTTAAATCAATTTTTTCTTGCGAATTTTTTTTCCCTAAAAAGCAAAAGTTTTTCTTCACTTTGCTTGTTGTGTATAGCATTTCCAGCAAGTATATCTTCTTGGTTTTTGCATGTTTAGATCTGGTTGAGAGGGGTTTGGCTTCCCAAAGACATCCACACAACACTCAAAGACCCTCCAAAACATTGGTAGCTATTTCTCAACCTTCTCTTTCATTTCTAGGGCTTTCTTGTGCATAGATCTTCCTTCATTTGCTGATTTAGTGTCTCATTGGTGTGGGAGAAGGAGTGGTACGACCTCCTCCCACATGTGAGCCTTGGGGTAGCTTAGGTTAAGTGTAGATCTTGCATTTCTTGCATTTTTGGGCACTTCTTGAGCTAGGATGTGAGGTTTGGTAGATGAAAGGCATCTCCCAAACCTAAGACGTGGGGTTAGGGTTTTGTTTTCTTGGTTTGCTTGTCTCTCTCCTTAGCTCATATCCCTTGCTTGCTTGCCTCTCTCTTTCTCTCTTTCTCAAGTTATTTCTAAGATAAGCAAGTCCAATAATTGCCTACCTATTGGGAGAGGAATGCCCCAAGTGGTAAGGCTAGAGTCTTAAGATGTGTTATTGATCTCTATAGTTCTTAATGCTTTAAAATACTCTAGATCTAGATCTTACACACATTAATCCATAGTTTAAGCCTATTGGGCATAATCACCTTAGCTAGATTTACTTGCATGCTTAAGCTACTTAAAGATTGATATTTCTCTTACATGCTTAAATCTAATATTTTAAATGTTCAAATTCTTCAATAGTTAAGTGAATGGTTTTCTCTTTCAAGCTATAATCTTTTAAGGTCATTTGCCAACACACTTGAAGTAATTCTTATGGTTAAGTTGATAGTGTAGGCAAACACTGAAATCTTATTTCTCACACTTAATGCTTGAATCTTGATGCTCTAAATCAACATAAAATAAGTGTGCTCGTCTTTCATTTCTTGTTGGCAAGTTGTTCTTGCCCTTGTCATTTGTTTTCTTTACATAGTAAGCTACATGTTAATGATCTAGTGCATGTGATAACTAAATCTTGTTTTAGCTATCATCTTTATTTTCTTTACATGTGTTCATGCTCTTAATTTCATAAAGCCTAAGCATCACACTTTTAAGTTGAAGTGAGTTTCGGCCATAGCATTAAATCACACTTTAAAGTCATCATAAAATCACTAAAACACTCTAAAATACACCTAAAAGTCTACCTAATTGATATATTAACTTAATAGACTTAATAGGGCACCTTAGACCACCATCTTCACCATCTAAAACAGGGATTGAGGAGGGCAACGAAAGGTGATAGGCCGAGGATGGTCTCATGGCACAAAGGAGTGTCCTTTCCATAAAAACTCAATCTTTCGAGCTGACTGTGACAGCTAGGGTTGGCCTCGTTGCCATACTATCTTGAGCATCCAGCAGCCATTTGGAAATAGGGGGAGGAGGCTTCGGTGAAACACTTAATAAGGGTAATTAAAACTTTTAAATCTTAAGAACCCTTACTCATTTAATAATCTTGGGCTTAATTATCTAATAAATACTTTGAGGCTTTAATAACTAAGAGTGTTGATAGTCTCGATCATCTTAATGCACTTGAGCTTTAATCTTTAAATCTTCTAAAGTGTCTTTGTGGTTGTGTTGATGATGAACTTGACATCTTGGTGATGAACTCATGATAATGCCTTGATCTTCTTATATCTTGCACATACAATTAAACGTGGTCAGCTTGCTTATTGTATCATTGTATCTTTTTACTTGTACATCGGATTTAATTATTCTTTTGTAAGTAACTTGTAATCATATTGTAACAAAACACCCTAACATCTAGTTGACCCCTTGCCCAACCCTAGGCACTAGTTTTAGTTGACTTAGGGAAAGGCTTGTTTCACATGCTAACCCTTGCATCTTGCATTGTTGTTTTAGCATCTTAGGGTAGATCCCCTCTAACCTTAAGAAATTAAAATCAACTCCTAGAACCTAACTTTTAAACTTATCTAGAAACTAGGGACTACCCCCCTTGGCTTCCCTAGGAGCGAGCCTAGACGAAAGAGGTTCAAGTCAAAGTGACAGCGTGGGCTTTGAACCTAGGCATTGTGCCTCCAAGGACACACTAAGTGAGTCGGACTTAGCTCACATTTGCAAGTGTGTATAAGGACGACAACAGGAAGTAAAAGGGCTTACACCCACAAGGAGGTAGCTTCTCTAGATCTTTCTTTTATTTGACTCCATTAACCCAATAGTAAAGGCACTGGTCATATATTTTTTGCATTGGAGATATAAAATCATTGCCTTGGGAAACGTGAATTTTTATCTTTTGAAAGATCTCTTTCTTGGAGTTGGTTTTCCTCATTGAGAGGAGTCTTCTCCTACTAGGGAGTCCCCTCTCTCCCACTACAACTTGCACTATATAGAGTC
Organism: Picea mariana; assembly: GCA_032191745.1. Lineage (NCBI taxonomy): Eukaryota > Viridiplantae > Streptophyta > Pinopsida > Pinales > Pinaceae > Picea > Picea mariana. The sequence continues at coordinate 19,491 of JASDQU011505239.1, read as the reverse complement.
AAGAAACCCCAAAGACCAACAAGGAGGTGAAAGATCCCTTTGTTCCTGGTCCAAGCTTGGTCGAGGTTCGAGGAGGTGAAAGATTCCTCCCTCACCATTCTACTCAGTCTAGATCCATTTCATGCAAGGTTTGTGCAAGCAGGGTGCATTTGACATGTTTTTTCAGCAGGTTGGGCACACTGGCTGAAGGAGAAGTATTCAATTTTCTCTGAGGAGGTCAGATCTTCAGGGAAAGTCTTTGAAGGAGTGATTTTCATCACCATAGCACCCTTTTCCATCAGTTGTTGGAGGTTTTCCACTTGCATATCGATTTTATTATTTAGGAGGGAAAATCTGTTGAAGGAGGGTGCACCAATCCTCTGGGGGGAAGTGAGTTGAAGGGTTTTATCAGGGAGTTTGGTCCCAAACTTGTTCCATAAGTTATCTACAACTCTCGATCTACATTTTGATAGTATTTTCATGAGTTTTGGAGGATATCTTCAGGGAGGCCGAAATCTATAGCTTTTCCATCCAGTGAAGGGCGCACCAGATCTAGATCTAAAGACTATTGCTGATCAGGGAAAGAATTTGATCTTGTATTTTCCTTCAGTCATTTGTGAGGGATCTTGGAGACCCTTTTTGCTCTATATCTTGGTATCTGGAGGGCACATGCATCTTTGGTTTCTCCATCTTATTCTATTGTACCAGATCTGCAGATCTACAAGCTTATTATAATAAATAAAGTTAAGATTTGAATCTTTATTGAAGTATATTTGTTTGTAACCCTTATATATTGGTATCTACTTCTTTGTTGTCTTTTAAATACTACAAAAACTCTGCATAAAACACTCAAAGCACAATATCCAGAAGTAACCCTGCAAAAAACAAATAAACAAGTMTGAAATTCAATAAGTTCCCGAGTGAATCTAGTTGGGAACATTACAGAAAGAAAGCAAAGGAAAATAATGTACRGTTACCTCAAATAATTAACCAATGAACATCAAACATCCAACATGTTGAACCATACACCATTTGACCTCCAAAGTCTTCTTATTCATTCTTGAGAGAGTATACAAAGTAGCATTACAATAGCATCAAGTCCTTTCCCCAAGCTCCAACTAGTTTGAGAGGAGAGGTCGACTTGGTTATATAGCAAATCGGGTGACATTCCCAAAGAGGGGGGCGCCAATCCCAAAGTGAAATGGACAAATGGACGCATGGATTCAAGCCATATCTCACACAAGGTGAGTTAACTTGCCACAAGTGAATGTGAGAGTGGGAGAGGAGGTGCCACATAGCCAAGGGAAGGTGGCGACCTCCCTTGAGATCTTCACCCTCACTCTAAATGTGCCATCTAGCTCAAGAGGTGTGCACCTGTTCTTGGGATTCTCACCTACTTGCCACATCTCCTTCTTAACCCATCCCACAACTTGTCTTAAGTGCTTCTAAGAGCCATTGAATAGTGAGAGAGGAAGAGTTAACCAAAAACATGTCTCAAACATGTTTCCACAAAAATAACTTTGCTGATTTTTGTCTTTATTTTGACTTTTATTTACCTTTTTTGAGAGAAAATCATTTTTATTGAGTAAAACTCAATATTTACCCTCGAAAAGGTGGTCCTTAGGCAAAGTGGGTATTCTGAGAAAACGAATACCCACAAGGCATATAATGGCTCATAGTATTACTTTTTTAACTTATTCATCAATTACAATTAAAATATCCCAATTTTGTGGGAAATTTTTTATTTGCATAAAACATTAAAAAACCTAAGGGGGACTTAGTGCATTTCCACGAGACGCTAGGAGGATGCTTAGCATGGTAATATACATTAGACATTAGACTTAGATGACCAAGCTAAGGCCTAACCATCAGTTCACACTCCAACTTTGGAGGAAATGAGTGAAAAAACTAAAAAATTATCTCGCTTAAAAATTAATTCAAGCAATAAATAATTAATGAGTAAAAAAACACTCTAGAGTTATGCACTCGTGATTTAGTCTTAGGAGGCTAAGCCTGTTACAAGTTCATCATGCTAAATTCATCTTATTACAACTCCCCATAGGAGGTATGGAAATGCGGTATAGAAGAAGAAGAAAATAAAAGGGGCCATAATGGCCGGCTGGACTTGTGAACTCTGAATTTTGAGCAACTCCTTGCTCAATCTTTGGCGGCTCAATTGCAAGTCCATCCTAGTTCAACTTGGTGGGTAACATAAGTCATTAAAAAAATATACTTAGCGATAATATCTTTAATTTATGATACATTTAGTGTTTCAAATATTACTTTCAAGTCAATGAGGAATATGGGAATGGCCTTAAGTTTCTATTTGTTAAGAAAATTATTGTCCATTCACGGAAAGCTGATAAGAGAGTGATTCACTTCAAATGGTCGTGACATCGGTATGATGATTAGAATTGTGTTAGTGATTGCTGCCATCCTATATTACTCAATCAAATTTTCCTTGATAGTCAAAATAAAACATGAAAAGAAAGCATGCTATCCTCATAAAAACAGTTACAAGCAGAAAGACTTCAACAAAAAACAAAGCACAAAACCCTGAATTCGAGGAAAACCATTTACAAAATATTCCATTGTATACTGAGATGTACTACTATAGTGGTTAGCGATTATTGAATGATCTATTAACAGTGTAAATAATTTAGGAACTAGCATATTCACAGCATAGTGGCAATTGCTTTGCCTGAGATTTGATTCTTGAACCGTGAATGATCTGCAGTGGAACTAACATATTCTCCTTTGAAATATCAATTTAGACATAATCCAATGTTTTGCTTCTATGCATTGGAAATATGTTGATTAAGAGAAATACAAATGTTGTCAGTACATACAATCAAGTGACAGTCAAGAATTAATAATCAGAATTAATGAACTCAAATAGATTCCACTTGCTCGTGCATATGGACACCTGAGGCTGCTAATATCTCCAGAGCTGCAGCAAAACAATTGCAGAGAGAAAATAATCAATACTTGAAAATATCCTAGAATTTTTTACAGTTGTAAGAGCTTGAAGAAAGAGCATGTCGTCGCATTTTCCAAAATGCTTGTACATGACTTTCCAAATTTCATACTTATTTTCATTTCATTTGACAAGCCAAATTAAACTATACCTGGTAAATAGATTTCCGGATCCAAAGGTCTCAAGACTCCAGTGGAAGTGATTTTACCGTCAAGTAAGAGCTGTATAATGAGAGCACAAATAAGTAATAAAGTACATAAAAGTAAACTTTTGCATCCTTCATACTTTAGCAAAATTCCTGAATACTTCTTTAAAGGACTAAATGGGAAGATCATAGTGACTTTCACTTGGTCATTGTGATCTACTATTTTGGAATAATTGCAAGCCTTAAGAGATACTGGTCAGTAAATACTAAATAGTGGTCCCAGAATAGTTAAATCTCTCAACAAAGCCAAGGAGGAAGAGAAAAATACAAGTCTTAATTTCACGGGAAAAGAAACTACTTATTGGAGGAACTTATGTAGTGCCTTCTTGGGTTAGGCTGAAGTATTTGAAGCTAAGATAATCAATGCAAGGTCAAAATTCTGAGCAGATAAAGTAACAGCCAAAATACTGATTAGCCAAAAACTAAATATCCATTATTTTTAGTTTCTTTGAAGCAAATGCAGCTTTCTAACAAATCAGTGTGGTGCAGTCTATCTGTGACTGAATGTATACTCTCGAGGGCAAGCCAAACTATGCACGGAGCTTTCCATATGCTTTTGTAGCTTCATATCCATCTGTCTTCACTATTGTGAGGCTTGAGCATCCCACTTTTGTCACCACCTAATTGAAAAGGGGTTATTTTAGGTGACAAGGGGATGATCAGACAGTCAGGAAAGAGCATTTGGGATGCCCTGTGACTATCGGGCATCTCCTTCCTGTGAAAAAGGAGATTGCTTTAATGAAGACTCCACTATGGTCGATTTAGCTACTGGTGCTACAACAGACATGTTGTCTATTGCTGTCTATGTTGGGAGGGGATGCTGACGTCTTCAGTGGCCCATTCATCCAACGCTATATGATGTATCTTGTTGTGTGACATAAGATGCATTGTTTTTTTCAGAAAAAAATGCACATGCAGATATTTCAGAAAACAACCTATCAGGAAGAGTGTGTAAAGACAACTATATTCCAAGGAAGAGTGTGTAAAGACAACTATATTCCAATGCCAAAATCCAAGAAGACATAAGAGAAAACCTGATACAGTGACACATAGGCCAATTTATGGTTTCGACTCATACCTGTGCTCCAATGGCGGCCGGAATGCCTACTGTGCGAGCCATTGCACTTTCGGATTTATCATTTTCATTTTTTCCAAACTCAAGAAGCGTTGCTGTGTGAAGTTCGCTGGGCCTGCCATCGTCGTATGTTACTTGCACTTCGTGATGTAAAAGCACCATATCCTGCTCACATTTTTCAAACGAGCTATAAATTCACGGGTAGAACTAATAATAACAAGAGAAAACCACTGATTGCAATGCATTAAAAAACAAGCAGAAGTTCTGGATGTACTAGATATTCCAATCTCAATCTTAAACATTAATTAATAAAAAAATACAAATGTGAGATACCTGCTCATTTGGAAAATAGTTCAGCCGCTCTTCCATGCGTGAACAAATTATATCAAATGCACTCTTGCATGCTTCAGGGATTTTGCTATCATCGTCAAGTCCCAAATATCTATTTGCACAAGATGAAAAAGTTCAGTAATAAGATAAAGCTCTTCAACTATATATGTAAATTTCCAGCCAGCAGCTTGATTGATATCAATATTATAATATTATTGAATTTGAGAGTGACAATAGTTAAAGGAACTTGAATAGGGCTTCCTATTTTTTATCTGAGAATAGTACTCTGACTTCAGAATCTCATTTTTTCCACTTCAGATAAGTATAACAAAATAAATCATGTCAACTATTGACATCAACTAAAGAATGCCATTATCAAAAAGCAAAAAGTTCAGCACCAGTTCATGGATGCAATTTGAAGTTCAGATATTTGAAGAAACTCAACACCATACCTAATGCAAAAAGCCACTTTATTTGCACTCGTACTACTTTTGCAACAGCCAACTCTGACCAGGATATTGGCAATATCCATCTGCTCTGTGCTGTGTCCTGCTTCAGTAACATCTTTCTGAGTTTGGTTGTCTTTTGAAGCTTCCCTTAAAAGCTCTTGAAGAAACATGCTGAAAGAAGGCCTTGAATGATTTAATCCAATGTCTTGCGTCAGCATAGGATGAATCTCATTGTTGAAAAAGCCAAGCTTGGCAAGAGCGCTCATAATTTCACTAAAACCTGCACATGTTGAAAGGCTTTCAATATCTGGTGTTTGTTAATATTAACTCCAAGGAATGCCATGAACGTGGATGAAATAACTTCAGGAACTAGAACGCACCTTCATAACGAAGAGTTGCCCTAAAGACCGTAGATGCTTCATTGGTAATACCATACAAGTCACCATAAACCAAAGAGTCGCGATTGGGAAGCCTTTCCAAAGCAAAAGCCGGAAGATGAGGAAGGCGTATGCATGTTGCTGAATCATAAAGATCCTCACCTGAAAAAAAGAATTTGTTTCTAAGATGAATTGCCTACCTTTTCACTTGTGCCTGATTTGCGTGTGTGCACCATAAATTATGAGAAAAGGAGATGAAGTAGGATAAACTCAATAATGTGACCTTAAAATTATCATAGAAATATAAGACTGTCGACTGTTTCAAGAGTCAAAATTTCTAAACACCATTTTTTTTTAAAGAAGGTTCACCTTATTTTACTTTGGAACTAAGCCCTATGATATTACAAGTGATATGCAGCCAGGTTCCTGACATTGTTTCCTTACTTTTTGACAGATGTTACAAAAAGGATCATTCTGGTTTGGAATTTTTCAAAGTTTTTACAAAGAGTTTTAGAACCAAAATTTACAAAAGCAAAACAAAAACAAGGAGATCCTGGACCGACTATCAACAGGCTTTTAGAATATTTTAATCATTGAACAATGTATATCCGTAGAAGTACTGCATGGATAAACTCTCAAGACAGAGGTTCTATAATTTCTATTTTAAAATGCATGTCAAGATCTTGAAGAATGTAAGCAGATACATTTATGTGTACACATACAAACGTACATATCTGGAAATATACATAAGTAGACATATCCATAAATGTACTTACCCTTATGTGTGTACAAACACTTCAGGTTTGCGTTAACAGACATTTATATAAATATATATTGGAATTTTTGTATGTAAATATATATAAGTAGACATATCCATAAATGTACTTACCCTTATGTATGTACAAACACTTCAGGTTTGCATCAACAGACATTTATATAAATATATATTGGAATTTTTGTATGTATATACTTATATCCAAGGAAAACTTTGCAGGGAAATCTAAGGGATGCTTCTCCACATTCGTGGATGACATCCCTAGTAAATCTATCGGTGTAAACTAGTGCACCTCATTAGGAGGATTCAAATCGAGCACCTAGTGGCATGAAACTAGCCAAATGCCTAGCACCATTGACAACAACTGATTGAGCTAACCCTTAAGGATATATATATATATATATAGATTGTTTGTTTGTTTAAAATGTTTTAGATAAACACCCACAAAAAGCATCTATTCGATCTGAGATATTACAATGTGCTATATGTCTCACAAACTATGCAAGCACCACTCATAAGTGCAATCTATTTGATTTGAGATATTACAATGTGGTATATGTCTCACAAGCGCTATGCAAGCATCCCTTTGGCCAAAATCTGCCACAACTGGGGTTATCTAATCTGCCAAAGTTAGGACTTGGACCTAGCTTCATCTGCAATAAACGACCCCCTTGTGAAGGTGGGCTGGCCCATGAGAGAAAACGTGTCACATGGAGGAATCGAACCCTGATGGGGGTAATAAAAACATCCCTCTTTCACCAACAAGGCAATTCCCCATTAGACAGTCATTTATATTCAATCACATTTCAGAGAAATTTCAGTCTTATAACATTCCTGTTTGTATTCTTGTTGGTGTATTTTTTCACACATTGCCATAATGCAGTATGCCCTTAGCTTATTCAACAATGAAGCCTCAATGATTTGGAAAAAAATGAGCTAATCTAATCAATAACTTACCAGCAACCGTTATAGTTTGTCCCTCAGAAATATAAACTGCTGGATTACGACCTGCCCTTAAAGCTCCTGCAGGACTCCAACTGAATTTTCAAAAGCAAAGAGACGGGAGTCAAGAGAAATACATATTAAACAAGGTTCCATTTAAAAATTTCTAGTTCCTTTCTAAGAAATATGTACAAGTAAACAATTCAATGAATGGGAGGAAATAACTTTAATAAGTATAATAGGAAATGAACAATTTCACGAAGAGGAGAAACCATCTCTAATAAGTATAAAAAAGAAATACAATTCAATAAAAAGGAGGATTAATGAAGAAAGTGGCTTCAATTTAGAAATGCTCTCAATTTTTAAGAAGTTGAACAGTTCAATAAGAAGGATGAATAATGGAGTCAAATTTTCATTGAATGGAAGATGGATCCGCTGGTGAAAGATTACTTATTTATCATATTAGAAATGAAGGATTCCAAACAGAAGAATGAAATATTATTTCATATTTATATTATCATATTAGAAATGAAGGATTCCAAACAGTACAATGCACATATCGAATAAGTCTAGTTTGGCGAGTAGTAACTCTTCTTTGGCTAAGTGTTGTCTATTTCTTTAATTTGTATTTGATCATCAACATTACTTGCATCTTTGCACGTCCAACTTATCTGATTGATTTCTTATTATTTTTTCATTTTTAAAATACAGCTTATATTATATTGTAAATCAAAATACATGTACATCAGGAATGCCACATCCAGGAGTCAAAGTGCAGTTACAAAAGACCCCCTACTTATATAAGCAAAGAGAGATAAAATATCTTCTTTGGTTCAAACTTGAAGAACATCTATATCTTTCCTAAAAAAGTCGTTCCTAACTGAAATCCAGATAACCGGATCTGATATAAATGCAGATACTCCTCTATTCGACAACACAGGTATTCCACAGAGGACGAACACCTTCAATAACCACTCACACAACCAGATCAAAGATCAACACACTGATGTTTTCATGTGGTAAAACCCCTACGGGGAAACATCCATGGCCCCAACCAATGTGGCCACTTGGAGCAATTTATTAATGCAAAAGAAAAATTTACAGAGAGATTTACAAGAAAATTTCTCACAATCGATCATCGGCAAATGAACCCCCATGCTCTTTAAATAGAGATCATGGACCAATTGGGTGTTAAGACACAAATTAATGTAGCCATTAAGATTGAGGAGAATATGAATCGTCAAATCACTCTATGTTGGGAACATATTGTGACCATCGGATTTCCTAACTACAAATGCATACTAATGAATACTAAAGAAACACACTAAGAAACACACTTTTATCTAACGACACATTAGACCAAGTTGATCTTAACTAATTCCTACGTGTTTAAATATCCTAACATACCCCCTTAAGAACAACTTGGGATAGGATTGAAGGATTTACAAAGGTGACACAATAGGAGAAGGAAGGAGGCATTAAAGCCTATCCCCCTTTAATGACAACTTCCTTAACTCCTAACATAGATCGAAGTTTGCAAAAGCTCGCTTTTGTAAGAGACTTTGTGAAAATGTCTGCAACTTGATCGTCTATAGGAAAAAATAGCACTTCAATAACTTGATCATGAATGAGCTTTCTGATGAAGTGCATGTGTAGCTCGATGTGTTTGTTGCGCTGATGTTGAACCGGGTCTTTGGAGCGCTTGATGGCACTTTGATTGTCACACCAGAGGGTTGTTGGATGTTGTTGCTGGAGTCCAAACTTTGAAAGGATCTGTCGAAGCCACAAGGCTTCTTGACTTGCATTAATCGTTGCTCGGTACTTTGCTTCTACTGAAGACAGAACAATTGTCTGTTGTTTCTTACATGCCCAAGTGATAGGTCCTAAACCAAGGCTGAAAACATAACCCACAGTAGACTTTCAATCATCAGGGTTGTTATCCCCATTTTGTGGGATAACTAAGGAGATGATGTCTCAAGGCCCTCAGGTTGCAGACATGGAGTACCGAGAGACAACTTGACCAGTAGTGTCCACTTGCACAGATGGAGACCCACCTCACCACCACGCTCCAGGTTGATCATGACGGTATCCACCATATCAGCTGGCCTTCGGAAGATATTGGGTCTTGCTCCATGAGGTACAAGTCAAGTATTATGGTGAGTGTCATTTCAATATTTGAGGCATTTGAGTTTGTTGCATCTATTACTGCTTTTGATTATGTGACATTTGCTTGGACATTATGCTCTTTGCCTTGTTTTACCTTGGTGGTTGACATTGTGCCCTAGTAAGTGGGTCACCCTTAGGGATAGGTCTGCTATTGGGAGGTCTTTTTGATGAGTCATCATGCCATTCCCAACCATACTTGTCACTTTCCACACTTCATCCCCTCATCTCCTCACCTTTTGGGTTTTCCATGTGTATTGACCCAAGAAGGGGTTGTCCCTCACTTCATGGGAAGAAGGGATTGAAGGCCCAGAGGATTGTGGTTGGAAAAAGATAAAAGCCTGATTATGGACTGTTATCCCCGATTTCTAGGGATAACTAGGAGATCATGTCTCAAGGCCCACAGGTCCTAGACATGGAGTACCGAGAGCAGGATTGACCTGAGCATAGCCCTGGAGGGCCCATCCTTCTTTTTCTTCATCAGACTTGTCCTGTCAACAGCAGCAGCATCCATCACCATCAGCTTGGACTTGCATCAGAGAAGACTCTTGCTCCATGAGGTAATTGGTCCAGGTATCATGGTATGTGTCATGTTTGATCATTATAACTTTCAGATATATGCATCAGGTTCCTTACATTTCTGACAACTGCTTGGATCTTACACTAACCCACTTGACCATTGTTGGGGGGATTAACG
>JASDQU011505237.1:0-13159 GCA_032191745.1 Picea mariana | reverse complement strand
GACCCCTCTCTCTCTCTATAGACACAGTGATTGTTATTCATTCAAAGTGTGTGTGTTTCTATATATAGATATGAGTATGATATAATTTTTTGTTATTTTCTTTATTTATTATTATTAATTTTTTACTTATTATTATTATTTTAATGCTTTAGGTTACATGAACATCTCCCTCATAATGGGATGTAGAGATCCTCTCGACCCAAAGAGTTAGAGATTATCCAATCCATGTTTGGTTTACCTTTAATGGTGGAAAAAACCGTTTTATGTGTTTTCTGCATTTTAATGTTAAAATTTAAAGGTTTTTTTTGATAATTTTTTTAGATGATGATGATTCTATATGGAGACCAACTTTGATGTATCGCTTGTAAAATTAAATTAATTACTTTGATTTAACATGTTGTTTATATCGTTATATAACTTTCAAATGAAAAATTAAAGTTTTTTTAATTTTTATGTGTTAACAAGTTATCGAATTATTTTATTACAATGTTTTGAAAATTAGATGCATTTTAAGAGAAAGTGACTTTCACCCTATACCATATTGGTATAACACATTTTACACATTTTCTATCTCTTTTCCAATGCCCTATTTCACAATGAAACTTATGGGAATTTGTTCTTATATTTGCAATCTTGTTTTCTTTCTTGAGATGACAAACATGAACCTAGTTTAGACTTTACCAGTCAAATCACTGGGCGGAGGGGGTCTCATACACCAATTGACTGTGACCTTAAAAATAGATTATTATTATTATTATTCAACTTTTTATATTCTTAGTCTCCTTACCATTCAACATTTTCTCTTAAACTTAATTCTAATCATTCTCTTAACATTATTGATAGCTTGGAGAGTGTCCTCCTCCACTATTCCCAATGGTTTAACCAAGAAACTACATCTCTACTCAAACCCACTTTAATCATTGATTGCATTTGACTAATGTTTGAAGTAGTGATAGGAATCCTCCCATTCTTAATATTATTTATCGTGTGCTTGTAGATCAAAGAATTGATCATAGCCTTACTCTAAATGGGTGAAGTCCTAGTTTTGAAAGGAGGAGAAGATAAGGTGCATTACTTTTACTTTCAAGGTTATTTATTATAAAATGCTTCTAAATTTTCTCAAATTTCCTCTAGGTTTAATAGGAAACACTACAACCCCAATCCTCATAGCCATGCATAATTATTGGGGTAAGCGCGGTGTCAAATATGACTTTTCTGTTTCCCTAAAATAATAATTATATAGCATTACATTTGTTCTGAAGTCCAGAATAAGCTTTCCAACCTTCATTGATTATTTTATTAACATTGTAGTTTCAATTGATCTTGTGATGAAAATAAATTATGAGTTACTTCTAAAATTGAACTTCTTCAAAGTTTCTACTATCATAAACAAAATCAAGGTATGTCATTTGTTTTGATTTATGATCAAAAGATTTTCTTTATTTGTATTTACAAACATGCTAGAGTTAGTCCAAACATATTTGATAATTTTAATATGCTTATCAAGGTCATAGGAGCTCCTTCCTAAAAGTCCAATATCATCTACATATTTAAGAAGGATGATGATTAATCATGTTAATGTCATATTTTCACAACCTAGTTCTTCTAGCCAGTCTTTTAACTTGTTAATATAAATACTAAAGATAGTACAAATCCGAAGAAAACATTTCTTAACTTTCTATATTACAATTTATTTCCTCTACCAACCACCATTATTTTTAAAATTTGAAATGACCCTTTTGTATAGCCTTATTATTGCACGCCTCAACCCAAAAGGCACCCAAACATCTTCTAGCCTCTTCTAGAGGTTATTTCTAGGGACTATGTCAAAATATTTTCTAAAGTCAACAAAACAACAAAGGAGATTAACCTTATTGTTCTAACAATCTCTAGCTATAATCTTTGGATTTATTAGTTGGATTTCATAACTTCAAAACTAACCTACCCCTTAGATCTCTTATGATGATATTCAATCCATGAACTAATATTGGTGTAGATTTGTAAAAAGGGTGAGCAAATCTCACTAGCTTAAAGGTTGTATATTAATCCCAAACAAAATGGTGTTTAGAGTGTGAAAACCAAACCCTAAGTATACTTTACAATCATCAATCCCTATCTTATTCATCCAAGAAAGAGCACAAGAAAGAAATTATTACACTAAACATGAACAAGAAATTTGAAAGGGTGTAAAGAATCTTCCATTACCAATGGGAGGGCCAAATAATACACCTAGTAGATGCAATTGTTGAAGTTGATGGACTCTGAAGCCCCTCCTTGGGATGGATCCTTTTCTTCCTTGGTGTGTTGATTCTTGGTGGATACGTAAGGTACCTTGAAAATAAGTATACTATTAAGAGGAAGAGGTCCTCAATATTTTTGGTGATATTTTGGTAGTGGTGGTTTTAATGCTTTAGGTAGCATAACCTTACTTGTGATAATGGATGATTTGATAGAGTGAACTAAAACGATTTATTCATAGGGAAAACAGTGGTTAAACCCTCTTGACACGATATTCCAAATAATGGTTAAATATGACAAAATCAAGGTTAACCATAACAATTAGGGTTTAATATGGCCCACATATAACTAACCACCCACTATGGAAAATGAGGATTGGAAATAGTCAAAATTGGATTTTTTGTGGAGTAGTGTAGCATTTTGGGGTATTATCCACATTGTCCGAGTGCACTTATTGGGGGTAATATCTGCACTGGAATTTTTTGGTCAACTTTAGTGTTTGACTAGGTTGTTTTTGGTGAGTTTAAGGTCATATGGTGGTGGAAAGGGGATGAAAATGGAGCTTATGCAAATTAATATTGACATATTTTTGTAAGACTACTGGAAATGACACAAGTGAACAATTTTAATGTGATAACAGATTGCCCCATGATGTATGAGGTTAGGAAAAAATCGTATGGCTGAAATACATCACAATTTATTTATCCAAATACTAGAGGGACCAAGGAGGGAGTCGAGTGCTCAAGGAATGAGGACAACCCACAAAATGGAAAAGGAGAATCACCTACTAGAAATAAGTAAAAAAGGTGATATGTGTATAAGATCTCAATAGGGATGAGGTAGGCATACCCATTCTCATTGGGATATCTCATAACAATGATATAATGGTGTGTCATGGCATACATAGGCCAGGCCAATGAGACAAAATTGGGTCTCAGTACAATACAAAATATGATCCTGGTGAAGAGACACCAAAATACAATACAATGAAGTGAGCAATCATATATATACATTCTTGGATAAAAAGGGCCAAGTCAAACATAGAAGCATGATGATTGCAACTAGTTTGAGTACCTAAGAAATGAGGGCCTCCTAAGGGGTCAAGGGGGAGGTGGGGTAGGGAGGGTTGTGGGTAAGGGTGGGGCAAGGAAACAATTAGAGGATCCCTATGGAATAGGAAAATGAGATTTCAGTATCTGTGAGCTAGTAGGAGGGAAGCTCAAATTGATGCCTCTGAGAATGAATGAGTTGAGCCTGTCAAATATAAGGAACTGCAATTGAGGTTTAATCACTACTCTAGTGCAGGAAATGGGGGGAAGTTTCTATGTTCAGAGTGTAGGAACTAACCCCTATTTCTACACTAGTGTAGTGAAAAAAATAAGGGTGTTTTCTGCATTGCTTTAGTGCAATTTTTGGGCCCACAATTCGCATTAGGAGTAAAAGTTGCACTAGTCCCAGGTAAAATATGAGTAGGTGAAATATAACAGGAAAAGGTGTTTTTTGCAGCTATGGCTATCTTTAGAGTGATTTTGCATGAATAAGAGTTCAAGGACTTACAAATTGCACCCAATGGAAACCAAGTGGTGAGGGGCCCTAGCTCAATATGTATTACTCAAATATGTTGAGAATCCATTAATGAGGGTTGCCAAGGGGTTCCTTTATCACATTGTGGAGTAATGGCATGAAAACACTGGGGTATTCATTGTGTAGGGGGAGTCCATAGAGTTGTTTCTCTATGATATCTACTTTCTCACTGGGATACTGATGATGGGGTTAGTCGAAGACACAAAGATAGTTATTTCTTGTGGGAGGAGGTTAGAAGAATTGGTGGAGGCCCATGGCAATCAAAATGCCAGGGTAAAGGATGACACAATCTAGATTGTGGATCTAGATATCTTGGATATTGTTGAGGTTTCTTGGCTGAGATAGGTTCTACTTTAGGTTTCCAACAAAACCTTGCAAACCATCGGCCCTTTTGGAGACCAGAAGGCAACACTGTGCACATAGTGCATAATGTAGTCTCACCCGAGATGGATTATGGGTGACTGCAAGACCCAAATATCCACATCCTTGAAAGGGAGACTGCTCTAGGGATGGGAGATATTCTTTCTACTTCAACATACATCAAATATATTATTATAACACATTATTATATCAATATCTACCATTTAGTAATTAGTTACATTCATTCTAGATTTATTCTGCAATAAATATCTCGACTATTCTATTGCGTGTTGCATTTTCCTAATTATAGATTAATCCATTCATAAGAAAACAATAGTAAGAAGTAACATGAACATTCCACACAGAGACATAAATTTACCATGGTTCACACCCCTTGGGCTACGTCCACAAAGATATGGATTTCTTGGCTCTTTTTTTATTCTGCATCAATGTTATAGTGCTCTGCACATTACAATTAAGGCTAAAAAGATTGCACTAAGCTCCACATCTTTCAACCTTACCCTCGATTACAATGCTATCACTCAAAAACTCTCTTGCTCTATCTCACAAACTAGCTCTCAGATCATCCTCACGATCAAATATGCTAAACCCTCCATTAACATCCTTACCTACTATCTTACCACATGTATTTATATTACAGAAGGGGTTAATTAACCTTTACAACAATGACCAAATCCCTAACCCACTAACCCTAGGTGGATTAGATTTGTCCACGTTCTAAATTCCTGAGCATGACTGGTCCAAAATCCAACTATTTTCCTCGTTGATCCATGTCCTTCTCCCTTTCTTTGACTTTCATGGTTTCCCAGCATTGCTTTCCCATGTTTTTCGGAGCATGCTCCTTCTTTGATCCATTTTCTAACTTCCTTCCTTAATTACCACACATTTCCATACTCTTCTATTTTTATCCTTATTTTTATCAATATTTGCTCAAACTTTGCTCCAAAATGGCCTGTGCTAACAGGCCACCAACACTCACATGTGGCTCATCCCAAGCCACTCAGGTAGTCTGTGCTTTCAGTACTGACTTCTTGAGCTCGTGAAACCTATTTGTGATTTCTTCAACTTGGGATTTTACCTACGTGCTCTTTTCTGCTATAATCTCCATAGTATGCACAATAATGTGTTCCTTCATCAGTTCCCCACTCTCCAAGCCAGCTTATTCAATTTGTCCCTTTGTTGTGTCTATCTTAGTGAGCATCTACTATGCTTCTTCTGGTGAAGGTTCCAACTGCACCTGCGTTGACTACTTCTCTACTTGTATGGACTTAAACTCTTCCTGCAGATTATTCATCTCTTGTGCACTTTTCAGTCTGTCATGGATTGTCATAGTTTTATGCTTCTGCTTCAGTTCTTGCATTGCAGTATTTATCCCTTCTTCCTTCTGGTCCAACTCCTGAAATTTCCCATCCTCCTAAAGGTTTGTCTATAACTGCACACTCTTATTGTAAAGTTATACTATTTATTGGATTACGAGCACAATGCTTTCTGCATGATTTGTAGCCTCCTTCTCTCTTTGTGTTCTTACTTTTGGCGGAGTACTAGGTGTTAAGAGTTCTATCAACTCTGTAATTTGGAATATGTAAGTCTCCATAGCTTGTGCTATTTTCTCAATTTTCTCCTCTGTAGGTATATTCTCTCCTTGTGCACTATCAGGAATGGTTTTGAACACTTCTTAAACTTAGTGCTCTATTCTTCCAGTGCGCTGCATTGTTTCATCCCTCTCGAACTGCACCTAGTTAAGAGTTATCTAGAGTGTATTATTGACTTCCTTGGCCAATTGTAAGCTTGTGGCATCTGTATGGGCCATTGAATAGATTTCCTGCGTGACACTTACCTTTAATTTATACAACATCTTAGTTATAATCTTTGGCAGTGCCAAGTCAAAATTATATACATCTTTTAGTGGCTTCTACACTATAGCTCCATCTGCCTGCAACATCTCCTGGGTGATACATAATTGTTCACTCCCCATAACTATGGTATGCACTGTCTCCTATTGTAAAAGTGTTTTATCCTAAGAATTTTTTTTTGTTGTGCCAGACCTTTCTGCTACGTTGTAGTAATATACAACTGATCCAACGCATCCTTGAACTCTGTCAATTTCTTCACTGTTTCCTCCCTCTTCTTCTCAGCATCATACAAAGCTTCGACTGTGCGATCCTGCACTTTTTCTGCTATTAAGTTTGAATCATCCTGTATAAGTGTAAGTTGAGGAGTGCCCTTATGTTCCTTCATCTTCTTGTGCTATCATGTTGTCTTCAACACTGTTCTTTTTCTTGGAAGTGTCTCTGTCTACATGGTTTCAACTGGTATATCTAAATCTAGGAAATTTCCACCTCCTATATCCTCCGGCATGGGAATATTAGTAACAGTCGATGTTCCTCGATTTATTTCTTCTATGCACTCCTTTTCTCGAGTTGATACCTTTGGCATAATGTTCCTCTACCTTGGATTTCTCATTGTTGTACTACCCCTTGTTTCTTTTGTGCACTTTGTAGCTTTCCTAGTGTTTTTGGCTAGGCTAGTTGACTTCTATGAAGGTCCAACCTCTGTTTGTTGTTTGTACTTTGGTACTTTCTTTGAAATTACTGGAACCTTCCATTCTTCATTCCAATCCTTCATATCCCAATGTACTTCTTCCTTTGTAATGAAATACCTCAACTGCATACATTCCTTTTTAGGATCCCTCTTACGTTGGATCCACATGTTATGCCTTGAATCTTGAAAATTGGCTATTCTTTGATTCTCTTTCACCACTTCTGGTGGTATTCTCCATGTTTTTGCTAGCTTCTCCTACATCTAATCATATTACATGGAAAAAATACTAACATTTTCCTTCCTTTGTTTTTCATCTGAATTATGCCATAGGGTTGTGTATTTTGTTGCGTGACATTTCCCTAGCCTTTGGTAAAATCCACTATATTTTGGTTCTCCCCATCCCACCAGTGCTATCAATATAATTAACCATGAATAATGAAATTTAGACCCAAGGTCCTTTGGATCCTTGAAATCATCCAAATTTCTTTTTAGTAAATATGGATCCAAACTAAGTAGACTCCCCTTTGCGCACTGCGTGACTGCTGCTGTTACACCTACAAGGGCTTCCTCCTTGTGAAATTTTCTTAGACATTTGTATGCCATAAATTTTGTCACAAATATTGTTGTTGATTAAATGATTTGTTTGATAATAATTCCTCTGGATCCTATGTTAGTGCCATACTAATTTTTTATCTCCTATTCTATGGATTTTTCCTTTGTTCTGTCATCCAAATATTGCTCTGGTTTTGCTCCGTTTGTAGGTAAGCCTGTAATTTCAGTAATTAATCCCACATATATGGATATAGGTGTATCCATCCATAATATACCTCCATGTACATGTGCAAGTAGTTGTTTGATACATGCATTCACATCCTTTCCTCTCCTAAAGTGAGGAATCTCCAACAGGTTCATACCACATGTGTTGTATAGCCCTACAATCCACTGTTTAGGCTTTAGTATGGGATCTCCTGATGGATGTGCTTTTTTACTTTCCATATAAACTTCTAACCTGAAGTCATGAAACTTTCCCATGTCTGCAAAATCATTATGAACATACTTAAGCTTATCAACACATCCTAACATTTTAGGAAGTATCTTAACTCCTTCAGGTATCTCCGATAGTGATAGTGTGAGTTCCTTTTATTTGCGCAATGTTGTCAGTGCTCCCATTTTTTCCCTACTAATGGCCCTGCTACTTGGTGCACATCCTCATTGTCCTTTTCTTCCTCAGTATCTGTGTTTGGCTGGTTTGTGATGTCTTCCACCTACACTTGTGCCTCCCCTCATTGTGCTTTCTGTCCTAGGCTCATCAGACTCTATTTGTTCGTCATCTTCCTCATTTAGTTGTTGTGATGCTCCTATCCTAGTTTGTTTCATAGGGTTTTCCTCTGTGATAGGGTTTTGTAATTTTCCCCATGGGTTGATGTCCATTTCCTCTGCTATCGCGTTTTTATTGTTTTACAATCCCCGTACTAACTAGTTTGATCATTGGGCATGGAGTGGCGTCGACATCCGCAACTCTTTCAGGTTGATTAGGGTTTGCTTCGCCAGCTTCTAGGTTTTGGGCACACTTCACGACACTGTGTGTTTTCCTTGCGACACGAATGGGATCTCCAAGCTTTGATGGTGCCATTCTGCTAAATCCTGAAAGGATTACTCTAAATCGTCAATAAACACTCAGAAATACCCATTCACACTGATTTTCACCCTTAGCTCTGGTTTGCACAAATTCACAATGAGGATTTATGTTCACATTTTCTACTTTTATAAGTTGTGCCATAAATTCTCTATCATGCCACACTTTTTTGATCACCACTTTTACTTTTGTTGTCTATTTTCTGAGTCAGCATGCTACTTTTTCTACCTAAACACATTTCTCTTATGCGCGGTTCTTTCATATCAATTACTAGCTACTACGTGGTATATCATCTACTTCCTATTTAATATTTATCCAACTACTTCATCTTTTTGTATTTTTCTCATTTTTCCAATATTTTCTTATTTTTCTTTTAACTCCTACTATATACACTATGTACAACTATAATTTTCTTTGCTGCATCTAATATGGGTTACTAGGTCGACTATCCCTATACAATTTCAATCGACTACCATTAACCAATCCTTGAATCTCTTTTCTTGCTAAATCCTCCAGCTGCACAACACCTTCATCTGTGATAGACTTTATCTCATATGGCCCTAGCCAATGCATCCTGAATTTTCCTAAGTGCTGTAAATATTTGTTGTCATAGAGAAGAACCAAATCTCCTTCCTTAAATTTTTTATTTTTAAAGTTTCTATCATGCCGATATTTGTGTTTGGCTTTCTGTACTTCCTGATGGAAGCCAACTATAATCCCATCTTCTTCTAGTTCCATGAGTTGAGACAATATTTCTTGTACTGTGCCTCTTTCCACTAGTAAATTTGGCTCATTTTATGATGTCTCTTTCGATGCTCTTGAGACATTATGTCATGGATATTACGACAAATATTGGGTCCCCCAAACATTGCTTCACATGCTATGTAAAGTGTGACAAACCTGAAACAACGTCGCAAGAGCGACAAAACTAGGAAGTTATCACACGAGTGACAAAGAAGGGATATCATGGCAAGAGAGAAAAGGTAGGGAAATCATCGAAAGAACAACAAGGAAGGGAAATCGTCACAAGAGTGACCAGTAATGAAAATCATCATGAGAGATACAAGGTAGGGAGATCATCGCAAGAGCGACAATCTAGGGACGTCTTCGCAAGAGCGATAAGGTAGGGAAATCATCGCAAGAGAAACAAGGTAGGGAGATCGTCGCAAGAGGGACAAGGTAGGGAGATTGTAGCATGAGCGATGAGGTAGGGTGATTGTCACAAGAGCAATAAGATAGGGATATTGTCACACGAGAGAAAAGTTAGCGAGATCGTCACAAGAGCGACAATGTGAAGAATCTTGTGATGAATCAGCTATCGAAGGAATCATCGCAAGAGCAACGACTGCAAGGATTCTTTCCATGAAATCTCTATACAATTATTAATAATTCTCTATTGCGCCACACTTTTCCGATCACCACTTTTCCTTTTTCTGGCCGCTTTCTGAGTCAGCGTGCTACTTTTTCTGCCTGAACACATTCTCTTCCACGTGGTCTTTCATATCAATTACTAGATGTTGCGTGCTATATCATCTACTTCCTGTTTAATATTTATCCAACTACTGCATCTTTTTGTATTTTTCTCACTTTTCCATTTTTTTCTTATTTTTCTTTTAACTCCTACTATATACACTATGTACAACTGTAATTTTCTTCGCTGCATCTAGTATGGGTTATTGGGTTGATTGTCCCTATACAATTTCAGTCGACTGCCATTAACCAATCCTTGAATCTCTTTACTTTCTAAATCCTACAGTTGCACAACACCTCCATCTGTGATAGACTTTATCTCATATGACCCTAGCTAATGCATCTTGAATTTTCCTAGGTGCTGTAAACATTTGTTGTTGTAGAGAAGAACCAAATCTCCTTCCTTAAAGTTTTTATTTTTAATGTGTCTATCATGCCAATCTTTGTCTTTTCTTTCTATACTTTATGATGGAAACCATCCATAATCATGTCTTCTTCTAGTTCCATGAGTTGAGACAATTTTTCTTGTATTGTGCCTCTTTCCACTAGTAAATTTGGGTCATTTTAGGATGACTCTTTCGACGATATGTCGTGGATATTACGATGAATCTTGGGTCTCCCAAACATCGCTTCACATGCCATGTCAAGTGCAGCGAACCTGAATAAATGTCGCAAGAGTGACACAACTAAGAAGTTGTCAAACGAGCAACAAAGAAGGGATATCATCGCAAGAGCGACGAGGTAGGGAAATCGTCGAACATGCGACAAGGAAGGGAAATCATCACAAGAGCGACCAATAATGAAAATTGTCATAAGAGAGACAAGGTAGGTAGATCATCGCAAGAGCAACAAGCTAGGGACGTTGTTGCAAAAGAGACAAGGTAGGGAGATCGTTGCAAGAGTGACAAGGTAGGGTGATTGTTGAAAGAGGGAAAAGGTAGGGAGATTGCCACACGAGCGACGAGGTAGGGTGATCATCTCAAGAGAGACAAGGTAGGGAGATTGTCACACAAGAAAAAAGTTAGCGATATTGTCACAAGAGAGACAAGGTGAAGAATCTTGGGATGAATTAGATATCGAAGGAATCGTCACAAGAGCAATGACTGTAAAGATTCTTGCAACGAAATCTCTATACAATCGATGAAAATTTATTGTAGATTGTATAGCAATTTCGTCGCAAGTACCCTTATAGTTTTTGCTCTTGCGACAACCTATATTTATTTAAAAATAAAATAAAATTTGATTCCCTTAGTCACTGTATGTTGATCATTGTTTTATTGTTTGAGCGATATTTCAAGAGATTTTATTATATGTTTATGATATATGTTTCATGAATGTGCAAAGTATTTACTGCATACAATTATAACATTCATTGCCAATCATAAAAGTATTTTTGAGCAAAACAAATTCCAAACATCTATAACATTCATTAATAAAAATTCACTAATAAAACACAAGTCTACTAATGAGCAATTGTGGTAAATGTAGTCAATTAAATAATTGTTGAACATCTTATTTCAAACTTCCAACAATAGAATCCTAACGAGATTGAGAAAAATGTTTAGCTTTGGATTTAAAACAAAACAAATGAAATGAAAAATACCAAACATCTTATTTCAGACTTCCAACAATAAAACCCTAAGGAAAATGTTGGACTTTGGCATTAAAACGAAAACAAATGAAATAAGAAAACCAAACATCTTATTTCAAACTTCCAACAATCTAACCCTAACTACGTTGAGGAAAATGTTGGATCTTGGCTTTAAAACCAAAACAAATTAAATGAGAAACACCAATGTCATTAGAATAGAAGCTAGACAAATTTCTTTAGTAATAAACCGAGAAGATTTTTCAAGGAAAAAAAATCCTTAACACGAACACACAACTTTACACAAAGCACTGAGCTTAATATAGGAAATTGATAAAACCTAGAACCCCTGCATGTCTAAAAACCATGCAATCTCCAATGACATTTGTTGGCAGACAAAGTTGCAATGACAACATTTGTTGGTAAATAGAAACCTTGCATTTGAAATGATATATATTTTTTCTCAACCCAAAAGCTAACTAAGATTTTAAAAAGGAGAAAAGAAAATTTGGACCATGTTCAAAAGGATACTTGAAAATGATAGCTCGTGTCAAAATACATAACCTTCACCTTTCATAACCTAGGATCCCCTTTTATTAGAAACCCAAATCCATAACCATCGCCTTTCAATTCTACTCACAAACCCTTCGAGAAGGCAAAGGGTTTAACCTCTTATTTCCACCTCTATCAATTAAACCAATGAAGAACGTGTTACCATAAGAAATAGATATAGAAATTCTTTCTTTCTTCTCAAATAATTTTTATGTTGTGGAATGAACAAAGGAAACGATGATGGAATGTGAGAATCCATCAAGCCAAATGAACTTTGTTTGAAATTCGCCTATGACCATGAAGGGTGCAAGCTGTCCTCTTGTGATATTTGTATGCCACAAATCAAGTATTAACTAACTCTAGAAGTGGCATTGATATGACCTACAAGGTGAAAATGAGTTGATTTTAAGAGGGAAATAATGATAGCAACCGCACCCCTCGGAGCACGATCGCTCTCCTCAGGACCTTCTTTCTCTCTCGGCCTGAAGAACTCAACGGTCCTTCTATTTCCCTTTTGGGAAATCTACACCCATAGTTTACTTCGCGTGACCCCCCCTTCCTTTTCTTATCGAGGAGTCGGAACTTCGCTACTTCACAAGTTCTCTATTGATTCTTGGGTTCTCGAATCCCCGAGACTCGAGATGTCAGTCAGTGCTGACTTTCTCTCACCTTGTCGAGACCTCTGTCCTTATCACGATCTCACCACTCGCGACACCAAACGGTTCGGTTTTCCAAACCCCGATACACGAGACTCCGAAACGCAGAACTCGCGATCCCGCTCCCTCGAGACTTCGCCACTCGCGAGATCAATTGATTCCTTCCTCAACTTCCGAGGCCCGAGACCCCGATATTTGCAATATCGCTACCTCGCGACTTTGCTGCTTGCGAGGTCAAATAATTTCCCCGTCGACGCCCGATACCCGAGACACCGAACCTTCGATGGTTTATGCCACCTGTCCTCTCCTGTGGCCCACACTACTTGCATAGCTATCTGAATATCGTACCTCTCTATAGAGTGACTTCCGTTGTGCAGATTTGGAGTCTCACCTCACAAACTCCCGATATACCCAATCCATGAGTAGATTTAAGACTCCTCGTGATCCCAATCGATGGCTCCTGCTCTCCTGAGCTTCGAACCTTTCTCCGCACCTGCCCTGTAACTTCCCTAC
>JASDQU011505235.1:2759-20815 GCA_032191745.1 Picea mariana | reverse complement strand
TAAGATGATCACCTCGAACACTTCCATACTATTATGGATATGTTACACACTCAAAAGTTGTAGATTTCCTTGGATGGTCTTGTCCCTCACACTATTTATGAGCTCAAGAGTTTCTTAGGGGCACTAAATTGCAAATTATTCCTCACTTTTCAAACATATTTTTTCCAATCAACTACATTTTGCTTGGATGCTTACTGTCAATGAGACCTTTTCCCACCTGATGCAAGTCTTTTTTCACCCCTATTTCTACACCTACATACCTTCATCTTCCTTTTGAGACCTCCTAGTATGTTATTGGTGCATTCCTCAAGTAGGTMAAACACCTAGTTGTGTATCATTCCAAAATATTGTTTGATGCAAATCTTTGGTACAATGCTTTATGACAATGATTTATATGTCCTTGTTCAAGCTCTCAAACATTCGAGGCACTATTTTTTGGGAAACGAGTTTGCCTTACATATAGACCATCATCCTTTGATTTTTCCGAACCCTCAAACTAAGCTACAAGAGCAATGATACATCAAATGGACTTCATATATTGAACAATTTAATTTGGTGTTTAAGTACAATAAGGGCAACACCAATAAAATTGCAGATATGATCAATTGTCCTCCTCTTTGTGTACTCACCATCCTCAACATCAAGGTTCTTTTTTATGAACAATGGAAACAATAATACACTTTTGATCCTTATCTTGGTCCTGCCAATTGTAAGCTTGGTATCTCACAACCATTTCTCATTCCTACTCGGCCATGGGAATCCATTTTCATGGATTTTATCAATGGTCTCTCTATGGTCATCTGCCAATATAATGTCATCTTTGTTATCGTATGATACTTTTCCATGATGGAAATATATATCCTTGCACCAAAGATATCATTGCTCAATGAGTTGCATATATGTTTTTCACTCATCTCTGAGCACATCTTTGTGTTCCCCTCACCATCATCTCTAATCGAAACTACTAGTTCCTTTGCCATTTATAGGAAACTCTTTTGGTTTTTGTTGGGTTGTAAACTGCAATTTTCCACAACCTTTCACACCTAGATGGATGTCAAACAAAAGTGGTCAACTTCACACTCATTCATGCCATCCCCATGTTCCATCGTAAGCATAAACAGTGGGATAATTATTTGTGCATTGTAATGCACAGCTATAAAAAGGTTGTCCACAGTTCTATAGACCATCTCCTTTCAAAGAATGTTATAATTTTCAACCTATTATGCCTTATGAGATACAAGTCATGCTCCCCTCTAATATTTCCCCTCACCAGCAAAAGAAATAGGAGCATGCTTCTTCTTTTCAAGACACCTTAGCATAGATCCATAACCAAGTCTAACTTTCTCTTGAATAACCACATGCCAAATATAAATCCCAACAATATAGACATTGGGTTCCAACACAGTTCATGATTGGGGATAAAGTCTAGCTTCATTTTCATTTTTAACCATCAAGGCCTTTCCATTTGTGTCTAACACTGGAAGAATCAGATTCCATCATTTGGACGTCCTCATTCTTTGTTTGTGTTAACCATTCATAGAAAGACAACCAACATTTTTTATCTTTCATATAGGTTTGCCATGATGCAGACATTTCTAGTTTTTTCTCACAAGAAGTCGATTGATTAAATTCAATGGTCTGTGGATGGGTAAATAAATCCCAATTTAACATTTTCTTTGCCCAATATTCATTTACTTTCCACTTCAGGCATCCTTTCATGATAGTAAAAAACTTTTGCATTTTTGGAATGGATGGATTTTGTATTCCATTAGGCAGGGGATTGTCAAATTGGCGAGGAATAACAATATCTACTTGTTCAATTTCTGGCAGTTTCATTTCTGCAAGTCAATTTCCACAATTTCAGTTTCACCAAGTTCAATTCAGTTTTAGTTTTGTTAGTTGCTTGTTGTTGTGTAGGTCTAGGAATAAAATAGAATAATGGATCCATGGTTACACGAGCTTAAAATTACTCCACTGGAGCAAAGCTTTGTGGTTAGGATGTCTAGTACAAGAACTTGGGATCTGTGAATGGGTTTGAATGGATGTTGTTGGAAAGTGAGAAACTGTAGAGCTAATGGAATTGGGTGTGTCTCAAAGAAATCTAAGTATGACTATTTATGAAATCATGGATGAATGCAAGACATTTTACTTTGCAGGCTGTGAAACAACTTCCAATGTGTTAACATGGGAAGAATTCTTGCTCTCAATAAACCTTGAATGGAAGGAAATATTAAGGAAAGAAGTTATCAGTATGTGTGGCATAGATATACCAGATGCAGACAAAATTCTAGCCATTTTCTTAATCAACAAAATTCCAGGCATCATTTTTGTCTCTAAAATGCATCATATATTTCATTAGGACTAAATGTAAATATACATCAAGATTGATATACCATGGAACCATAAGGTGGTCACACAAGTTCCCCTACTCTACATAAGAAAAGAAAACCATCATGTTTGATTTTTCTCTGAGCTCAAAAGTGTCTGCATCTTTCCTTAAAAATGTCCTCCTTGTTTAGACCTATATAGCCTGTTGGTTTAGATTTATAGTCAGTTCTGATCTAAAGACTAAAACTTCTACCAAGTTGAATGGACTCTTTGTTTCATGAAAGATTGATGGACACCATACTTTTGATATGTAGGATATGCCTACTAGTTGTATCTTATATCACACACTACTGCATTACTCTATGCTTGTCAAAACATCCATTTGTCACCAAAGTGGACCACCTTCTGATGAAGAGGAGCAACAAGGAGAAAATTGTTTACAAATATAATGTACATGATTTTTGAATTAATAACAATGATAATGATGATTACCTCAACCAATACCGACTACTTTATTTATAATTGGGACATGATTACTTCAAACTCTCCACTAAATTTTAAGCCTCTCGCCATCTATCACATTCCAGAGTTCTTGTCAATTGTAAGATACAGAGAAAAGTTTACTAATGGAAGGACAACGAATTTCTCTCTGCACATTCCAGAGTTCTTGTCATTTAAGTTCTATTGATGTTTTTTTCTCTGGTTGGTAGATGACTATGGTACTAAATGAAACACTAAGGCTATATCCACCTGTTGTTAGGACACATTTATTAACAGCATGACACATTTATTATTATTAACAACATGACACATTTACCAACTAGTGATAGCAGAAAATTTCAATATTCTAGTCATATGTATTGCAAGAAGGGAGGCATAGAGCTAGCATTTCACATTTGCCATGCAGAGGAAGTTAAACTAATTGATCTTAACAACATGAGAGAAGTGGATCCACTGTATGGCTTTAATCATTGGGTACTATCATTCAAGTTTCATATATTCTTGCAACTGATTAGGAAGTGGCCCTAGTCTAAGAAAATTAGGAATATAGCAAAAGAAGAAGAGGAGCAGAAGTATCGGTTTCCAATTTGGAGGATGGTTAAACTGACAACTCATGCCAGAGCCACAAAATAATTGTATTGCCTCCTTCGGATTACCCACTTTGCAGAGTCCAATCATTAATGTGTTGTATGTGCCAACATCAGGGATCTAACCCTGGCCTTGCATAATATAGAAGATCTGTTGAGCTTTGTCTATCCTATTGTGATTGCAAATCCCATGTATTGATGTATTAAAGCTAACAAGGTCAGGTCTGCAACCTCTCTCTAGCATCTCTTGAAAAAGTTCCCCTGCCTTCTCCAGATTACCCACACTGCAAAATCCATTTATAAGTGTATTGTATGTGATTTCATTAGGCAAATTGCCTATTTGGACCATAACAGCTAACAACCCGAGAGCTTCCTGAAGCCTACTTTCTTTGCAAAGACTGTCAATAACAACAGTGTATGTGATAGCATTCGGATTGCACCCCTTATATAGCATCTCATGTAGCACTTTGGTGGCCTCCTGCCATTTATGTTCCTTACATAAACCATCAATAAGGGAATTGTATGTACAACATTAGGGCATATGTTTATGCTGGGCATTTCATAGAAAAGCTTCCTCACCTCGTCCAATTTTCCTTCCTTACCCAAACCATCAATAAGAACATTGTATGTGACAACACTAGGGATTATGTTTTTGTCGGAAATTTCATGGAAGAGCTTCCTTGCCTTGATACATTGTCCTGATTTGACATCATGGTTGGTACAAATTCTCATTGGGAGCTGATAATTACCTCACCAAAACTTTAGATATTCCCCCAAGTGAAGATTTGAGAACCACCTTGACGTGCGATGTGGAGTTTGTAGCTATAATGATTAATATTTTGGGTTATGACTATTAATTGTTTAACTAAAGTTTTTAGTTTGTGACATACTTTTGTTCCTTTTTTATTTCATTGTGATGATATTCATGTGTTTGTCAAGCTCTGCATGCAATGTTTCTACTGGAGCATGCCCTCGAATGTGTATTTTATTTGTAAAGATGATATAAAGTTGTGTGCATGTTATTTATCAATAGTTGTAGGTTTTGAGCTAAAAACAGAGGATACCTTTGCATCCTATAGGTTGTGGTCTTGAAAATAGGGAATCCTACTTCAATGATGTGATGGAGTTATGGTGGTTTATTTCGATGTAGGATGTTGTAGAATGTTGCATGTGGGTAGACTTAGATGTTGGATCATTAGTTTTTCTGAAAATCATGAAAAACAAAGTTCTTTAGGTGGCTAGAATCGAGTTTCTTGTAGCATCCTATAGCATTTTGTGTAGAACAATTTCCTATAGATTCCTATATCATTCTGCATAAGGAGTTTCATGTAGCTTCTTGTAGTAGTGTAAATAACAATGTTCATGTAGCTTCCTATAGGTTCCTTTAGGAGACAATTCAACTAGACATAATGTTATTTGGGAGATTTGTAGTGAAGGGAATATATGGATATGTTCAAATATGGACATGGATCATATGATAGGTTGTTTGATGAGCGGAATGAACAAGTTTGATGTGTAATATGGTGGATTTTGAAATGGGATGAATGATGGACGTGAATGAAATATGGAACCAATGGATGATAGATATGACATGCTAGAACTATTGATGAAATTTCTAGAGAATATATGGTGGTGTATGCTGACGTATGTTTTTTTGTTGAGTGATGAGATATCAATTGTGATTGAAAAAATTCTTCATCAAAGAATTTCTACTTCAAAGACTTGATTTGTTCATGGAGGTATGTGATCCAAACTTTGAAATAATCCATAAAACATAATTGATCTTTGCAAACTAAACTTCTTAAGTTTTTTTTTTAAGTCTGCTATGTCTTGAGACTGTTTGAACATTGAATATTTTATTGGCATGCTGAGATAGGATTTTTTAGAGACACACATAGATTGGAATTTTTGAACTTTGCATGTTGTGTTGAAATATGTGACTCATGCTAATATAGAGTGTGAAATTTATGAGTATAAAGTGTGGAAATGTGCATGTTGGCGTAAGAGTTGTTGATAGAGAGGAATATTGTGCTTTAGAGGACTAATTTACTTTGTTGGATAACTATAATATGTTGGTATAAAGCTTTCATTTTGAAGATATTTTTGGATTTGTTGGAGTGTGAATATTTCACATAAGTATTGTTTGTATTGAGCCCCATATCTTTTTTGCTTGTTATTTATAGGCTTGAGTGGTGGATAGTATTGACATGTTGATGTTGGTGACAATGTTTGTGATAATGTTGGTGACGATGTTTGTGATGATGTTAGTGATGATGCTTGTGATGAAACTGGTGCAGATGTTGGTGATGTATAAAGATGAGTCCTTATCATTATTGAGTTGAGACTACTCTGTAGTGGTTCTTATTTTCTCTTTATGAGTAGAAGCTAACTATATTAGGATTACTTGTTGTATATTTAAGATCATTATTGAGTCATGTACCTATATAACAATGCCTATTTTGTGCTATTGTCGACGTAGATGTGGTGCAAACCCCCTTCCTTCCAAAGGGTTGCTCGACCTCTCGATCTTGGATCGTTTGAAATACTAAGTTAGAGCGACTCTTTGGGTCCTTGCGGGCACCCGAAACCACTCTACCTACACACACAATTCCTTTCCACAAATGGACACGACTATGCACGTGGGTCTATCTTTACATGATTTGAACTTATGGGATATCTCGAACTCTTCCTTCGACCTTTCCTGAACCACACTTTTCCAAGTTTCTGAGCTTCTACCACGTATCCCCTAGGATCCGGTCGACTCGACTATGGTTTGGGTCCTGCGACCACGTGATATTCTCAACCTCTTGCCCATGAATCCCAAACTCTTGACTCTTGATTTCCTTAATCCATTGCCACACTCTCCTTTCACAATCAATGGCTGGGATCCGTTTGCAACTTCACACTTCATGACCTTACTTTTGTCAAGCCTTCCGACACTTTGAACTCTGAAGTACCAAAACACTTTCCAGCTATGTTTTGCATAAATTTCCTAGATCTAATGGTCTAGAATCATTTTCCTTCCTACAGAATGAATCTTGTCCATTGATTTCAGTGAAGACTCTAGGGACTTCTTCCCTTGAATATTTTTCATTGCTCTCTCTCCTGAGATTTACTTCTTCGATTTCCTCTGAACACCTCCTTCAACACGAACTTGAGATATTGATCTATGCACACCTTGTAGCAGATCCCCTTCTACAGTTGAATCTTTTGTGAAGGTATTTGCACTCCTTGCAATTGTTCTCCAACTGCTTCTATCTCTCATGAATGAAATTAGGCTACTTCTCCTAAGCTTTTGGGTCTGAAAACCCCTTCATGCACTCCTTGCGGACATAGTTTCACTCCTTGCATGCATCCAAGTTCTTGTTATCTCTTCTGATCTTCAAGTTGGAACAGACTCAATCACACACTCCTTGTGGATGTCAATGCACTCCTTACACTTTCTCAATGAAGAGAAATAATTGAAACTTAACTACTCTTCACAGTGACTCATACATTATGTTGGAGCTGCCTTTGTTTTTTCTAGCCCGTCTCAAATTTCATGTCTTAATGCTCGAAATCGAAAGATGGTTTTCGTATTTTCCATATGTGGTTTCAAAATTTCTGAAATCTTATCACGCAGCAGCGATGATTATTGTACTCTCGAGGTGAGTTCTACTTTTCGGCAAAAAAAATTCCCCCTTTTGTTCTACCTCAGGATTTCACATGATGGATGCAATAGATCACGTAGTTCACAAGTCCCGAGCAACGAAACAGTGAAATCGCTTTAAAATTTTACCCCAGGTAAGTAACGAGAGTAAATTTTTCCTAAATCACGATTGAACATTATCGGGTTTTCGCACCTCGACGTTCACTAAATCCAGAACTCGCATTATCATATCCCCAATAGCCGAAACCACGAGGTCTTCATGTTAGTAACCCGTGTCAAAGTTAAAGGAAAAAACTAAGCCATGGTTAAGTTATGTCGACAATTCACCACTCGGCGTGTTCTCTTTTAAAAAACTACACTATCTAAGCATGAGTCACGAAGTCGCGATAAAGATATGAACATAATTAATTAAACACTTAATCCGAGTTTATCTTCCCTTTCAATTAAAACGTATTATCGTGATCTCGCGGTTTCACAGCTCAGCATGCAAACTTCCCAGAAACTTACCTTCGAAGGTCTGAGTCACGATATGGCGAATATAAATAATTACGTAATTAATTAAGCACTTAATCACAATTACATTTTTATCAACCAAAATCAATCATCGCAATTTCGGGGGTTCGAGGTTCAAAGGGTTGAAGCAAAAATGCCCGATACAACGAATACCGAAAGGTTAAATTAACTTTGGTAAAATCGGATTAATTAAGCTAAATCAATATCTCCTGTGTTTTGATGCTTGCATAGTTTACGAAGCAGTCTTAATCATTCCTTACGCCATCTGACATTTCGAACCGCCAAAATTTATGGCATTAATTAGAAATAAGGTGAATCGACAAATAAAGATCGGGTTTTTATTACTAAATTTATTTCTAAACATGATTTGACATATCCGTCATAAAAAGTACCGAGTTTTTGAATATATATAGAGTTGTTATTCGTTATAACAAATGCATTTCTATATTACGTAGAGCACACTTTCTCAGCGAGCTAACTTTTGTATGTATATGTATTTTTATCGCAGAAGAGTTAAAGCAGGATCTCCAGTCATGGCCCCGCGAAAAGCATCCAAAGCTAGTGTTGAGGTTTCGGGACAAGGTTCGAACAACGTCGTTGATACTTCACCTCAAAGTGTCGACTCGGTCCTGAACTGATCGTTCGTTTCTGATGTTCTTCAAGCTGAATTAGTGGATTATTTCGATGATTCCAGCGACAATGAAAAAGATGACATAACCACCAAGTATAAGATCGTCATTCAATTGGGAATGCATAAAGTAGCGGCCAGGTCACGACTACTCCCCTATTATGATATGGTCAGATGGGCATTATACCATGTGGACATACCAACTAGAAACATCATGAATGAGAAGAAGGTCACCATCAGGACTTTCAGGCCTGAACATATGCAAGCCATGTACAAGTTTCCCACAGCGTCCGACCTTACATATGATGCTGAATTCTTGGATGAGTTCAAACAGAAGGAATGTGTGCAGTATGACAAAACCATGTCTAGCTTAATAAGAGATTGGGTTTCGCACCCTGCGAAGTTCAAGGCAGACAGTCATGGTATATATTCAATAGCTTCCTTAGAACCACAGTACAAGTATGTATCTATGATGACATGCAAATTATACGGTAGAGAGGACACCTCACATTTCTTTCTTCAATGGGTGCCTCTAATATTTTGAGTCGCCGAAGGCTGTTCCTTCGACTGGGTGAAAATGTTGTCTGATAGCTTGACCAATCAGGTTACTAAGTATCGGGCACAGAAAGAGGGCGGAAAAATTGCTTCATTTTTTATGTCTTCATACATTATGGACGTCGTGTGCTTTCTAACACCATTTCCATTAATGAGCTGGAGTTGGACTCCAGCAGAGGACGAGCCTATCCACGTCTATCAAGCGAAATTATGGGAAAAAAAAGCAGTAGATTTCGTGTATGAAATCTTCAACTGGGTGATGGTGCCTCTGCATGTCACTATTTTCGGTCACACGCCACCCAGGATCTCGGAAAGTATAGTGACGAATTTGAGCAGCATAGCTGACTGGTATGTAGAAGCCAAATTCTCATATCTCATAGTTTTCAGGGCTTCTGTTCCCTTGCATGCATTGCCATTATTCATTCCCGATAAGCTGGCTTGTCGTGAGGTTGCTAGACAAACAGTAGTCAATGCCATCAGCAAGGAGATTAAGGGATACTCGAAGAAGGTATGGCCACCTTTTCCTGTTCATTTAAATTCATATTCTTTATTAGATTTCGGGCATGCTAAAGCTGAGGCAGCAAACCTGGAAGACCTAAAGTTGGTCCTGATTGAATACAAGAAGAACGATCTGCAAAGGGTCATGAGTAATCATTTGGCCAATTGCGGACTCAAGAGATTTGAGCACGAAAATTTTCCCTCGGATGACATTTTCCGAGGCGCAAGATCTTATGCCGAGATTTTAGCTCGGATCCAAACATTGACACCTGAAGAAAGAGCCGATGTTCTGAAATTCCAAGAACATAGAAGCAGTTGTCTTCCCACAGTATTATGGGGTGAGAGTCCGAGTACAGCGGAGGTGAAACAAAAAGATGTCGAAGGCTCCAAGGATACGACTCCCGGCCAAGAAAAACACAAGGACGAGGGAGAGCAAACTAAGAGTCCAAAAGCAAAGATAAAGACTCCCGACCCGCCAAAGAAGCAGAGTCCAGTTACTACTCTGAAACAATCAGTGAAGAAAAACAGAGAACCTATCACATCGGTTACTCCCTTGCAGTCAACTCAGGGAAATATTGAAGCAGGGTGGATCTTCAATGAAGAGTTGAGGCCTATAAGGGTGGAAGAGCTCCCTCCAAATGAGTTCTTCTTCAATAAGAAGAGAAAGGTTGTGGTAAAGAGAGAATTTTATCAGGAAGGGGAGTCGACAGTCAAGAAATAAAAATTTATGACTGATGGAAAGGACAAGAAGAATGAACAGTTCACCATGAAAATATATGGGACATTAGCGACATATGCCACAGCAAACCAATTTTCAGTTGGGGTTTTGAAAAACTAGCTGAAACAAAAAAATCACCTCATCAAAACCTTGGAAGCCAGACTAGCCACAGCAGCAGAGGCTGCAAAGACCAGGCGAGTGTAGGAATAGAGCAAGCCAGGTTGGCCGATAAAAATGAGATAGAGTTTCTCAAGACTAAGCTTGAACAAGCACAACTGGTGGTTCGGGATGGTCAGATGCAAGTGGGCCAGCAAAAAGATTTAATCGAATAGCTACAGGCTAGAGTGGAAATCGCCGAAAGTAAAGTGATAGATATCAGGATGTTCCAGTCCCAGGCAATAGAGATTCGGAGCAGAGTCTCTGTGGCACAACGAAATTTACTCGCCAAGGTAGAGGTGATTCGGGACAACTTTTTGCTGGTAAATCAAGTTTTGGAGAATTTAACTGCTAGAGAAAGGGAAGCTGGAGCAGCATGGGTCGCCTTCCAAGAGGCTATGATAGCTACAAATAACAGGGATTCGGGAAGTACTCCCAGGTTCTCCATTTCGGAGAAAACCAGAGGAAACATTCTATTGAAAGAATGGGAGCACAGCATCTCGGAAGGCAAGTTGTAAGCCAAAAGGGTAACAAATTCCTTAGAAGATTCCTTTAGTTCTATAGATGGTAATCCGCTAGGCATTGATAGCGCAGGTAATGCTAAGGCATTGATTCAAATGAATATGGAAAAAATCTCGCTTGATTTAAAGGAAAATGAGGAAAGAGATTCAGTCGAGATCTCACAAGTGACTATGGCAGACATAGTCCAAATAGATAAATGTATGATTAAACCAAGTGCGCAATTATGCGCTATCCACATCATAGACAGACAGATGGAAGACAAGCTGCCACAATTATCCTGAGATTGTTACTCTTTTGAAGCCAATTGTCAAGCAGAACCATCAAGGATGATATCTCGACTGGTTGAAAGACATATCACCTGTACTGAGCACGTGCGAGGACAAGCTTCGAGGACAAGCTTCTGGCACCAAATGAAGACAGAGAAGAAGAAATGGAGCGATTGCTCTTCTCCCTATCATAATTGAAAATTTTGCAACGATTGAGATTCCATCTTATTGTAAAACTGTATAAATATACCATAGAAAGAAAGAAAAAGGGTTGGACGTTTTTGTGTCAATTGTAACAGATTTTTTACATTTTGAGAGTTAATACAAAGCAAATCTGAAGATTCTCAATTCTGTCACAACTGTGTTATGAGTTTATTTTCTTGTATCTCATTTTTCGTTTCATTTCATATTCACATCTGATGAATGCTTCGCTATAATTTAGTACAACCTCTACTATAGTGAATTAATTTTAGTTTTCTATATTGATTATTGTCTTTCCTCTGTACCAGCTATCAGCAGGTATAAGACCAGTCAACACTTTCAGAATTCTATATATATTTTATGCTTCATCGGGTGATTTCTTTACATTTTTCTTCTTCTGTTTATACGTGAGATTCTCCCTTGATAGGAGCCTTACTCAATAGAAAGCTAAATGTTTTCTCCCACCTCATACACTTTATTAAAATATAACCCAGTTACGGGAAAGAGCCTTTGATTTGCACCCCATTTTATTCCTAAAACTGTAAACTCTCTTTCATATGACCAAATTGAGACAGCACTTAATTTCCCTCCGAAGTTTTCTTATTTTATTGTTCCTCCATGACTGTCCCTGTACCAACACAGCCCAATATCGAACTTGGATTATCAAATCAAACACACATTGCCTTAAACCTTTTTGATACTATCCTTAAAACAGCCACTACCCGGGTTGAACTCAAACGTTCATGGGCAGCGATTGAACAGGATATAAACATTCAGGAACAGTTGGAAGCTAGACAACGCCAACACTGAAATCTTCCCTAGTTTCCCTTCCCAAAGGTTGACGTTTCTTTCTTCTCTACCCTTTACCCACTTTTGGATGCCTAGACACTGTACTTCTAAGCCTTAAGTACAGACTCTGGAACAACATCTTTTTGGCGCCATTGTCGGGGACCGAAGTTACGAAATTTTTTCCCTGGGAAAACAACTTTTGTTTTTCATTGAAAGTGTTACCCTTTGATAGTGAACAAAGAGTACACACCTTTTTAAGGCTTTTCAATATTTCACTTGGCGAATCCACAAATAATAAACTGGAATCCGGTCGAAGGAATACCAGACAAAACCCAGATGGTAAGCAGATCACACCCATTACCGATCCCAAGAAGATTCTTAAGGCGAGAGGCTCTCTTAAGCCAACCGCTGCAATCTACAAGCTTAAACCCCCACAATTAAAGACTAAGAGTTCTTCTGAACCTTCCACTTCACGCAGTCCTCTCTTTGATACTAAAGATCTAATGTCAAACTGCTCTGAAGTTAGGAGTGAGATTCATCCGACAATCCCCTTAGTACACAAAGGAAAGGGCCCTCTTGAAAGTTCGTCAGTAGTTGACATACCATCTTTCCTTCAGTTAAATTTCCCAACCTCACCTAATTCTGAAGAGTGTGTTACACATTTGGTTTCCACACCCGTCGGTTCTCCTGAATTCGTCTCTTGCAAATCTGAGGAACCAAGTCCTCGTGTTCCTTATCTTTCATTGTCGGATTTCCCTCTTCACAAAGAAAATAAAGATCCACTTTTAATTTTCCGAAACCCCCTTTACGACTTTCCACTAATAACGATGGCAACCACCGGAGGAGGAGGTGGAGTGTTTATCAGAGGAGGAGGGGGAGGAGCTCCTGTAGGAGGAGCTGGAGACCAAGGTCCTGCCCCCTCTCTTAGAGTGTTTGCGAAAGTTACAACAAGATACACTCCCTTGGTATTTCTTGTTCCTCTGCACGACCTTCCTGAAAATTATATAAAAAATTTGCCAAAATTCACTGGAGAAGGAGATCTCACCGCAGCCGAGCATATTAATTTCTTTGATCAATTCGCAAACATCCTAGGTATCGAACATGAGGACGTATATTCGAGGCTTCTTGTCCAAACCTTCAAAGGCCAGGTCTGAACTTGGTTTCGGAGCCTACCTGCAGCATCTATCTTGTCTTATGACGCCTTGGAAGATGCTTTCCTCAGACAATGGGGCGAGAGAAAAGACCACCTATATTATTTAACCGAATTTGGGTCTTTAAGAAAAAAGAATTCAGAAACAGTCATGGAGTTTATTCAAAGATTCAACAAACTGTATAACAAAATCCCATCCGAGGTTAAACCGTCCCAACCGTGGCCAAAGTAACTTTCACAGGGGCTTTCGAACCAGATTTTGCAGTCCTTTTGCGAGAAAGAAGGGGAGCCACCCTAAATAGAATGCAGGATGATGTTGTAGAAATTGAGTCTAATATGATGGCTTATGGTAAGCTTAAATCTAAAGTAGAAACAGGAAACCGAGAAACTAAACACTTTAGAGAATAATCAGGTCCATCGGGATCTAATAGATCCACAAACGACAGGGTAGACGATATGGCCAGAGTAATTAAAGAACTGTCTAATAAAATATCCAGGATGGAGCTCGAACAGGCCAAAGTTGATTCTTTCCCCAAAAAGGATTTCAAGAGGGACCCCAACCCCCCGAACAAGCAAAGACAGATAAAAAGCAAAGATCAAAAAATACAAGCTCCCCTAAAGAGCGAAAATTTTATAGGAGCGAACGATCTCCAAGATTTTGGAGATACAAATAATGATGTCACGAACTTCGGTGATGGCTGCACACAACCGTATCTGACTAGAGAAGATTNGATTCTTTCCCCAAAAAGGATTTCAAGAGGGACCCCAACCCCCCGAACAAGCAAAGACAGATAAAAAGCAAAGATCAAAAAATACAAGCTCCCCTAAAGAGCGAAAATTTTATAGGAGTGAACGATCTCCAAGATTTCGGAGATACAAATAATGATGTCACGAACTTCGGTGATGGCTGCACACAACCGTATCTGACTAGAGAAGATTATGAGAAATATATAAACACTCAACAACCGTTGGTTAAGGGTGAAGAAAGTGATCATACTGACCTTTGTGGCTCTCAACAAGAAACTGAAATGATAATGGTTGAGATCCAACCTAAGTACAACTTAAGATCTAAGAGTAAGCCCATCTCAACTACTCAACCCAAGAAAATCCTCCAAAGTGGTCAAAATTATGACCCTACTCCATAAGAGACCTTATTACCCAACAGCAAAATGAAAGTAGTAAGCACACAAGAGTTCAAAGTGGGAAAAGTTGAGACCCAAGCACTAGGAACCAAAACGGCTAATAAAATTACACCTTCAACCAAGACCATGAGTAATAAAGCGGTCCAGATGAATAAGTCGGAAAGGAAGGATTTGGAATTCTAAACTAAATAAACAAATAAGGTGAGCGGAGCTTTCAGTTTTGAAAACGAGATAAATAAAATTAAGATACCAATCCCTCTAGTAGAATTAGCAAAAAACCACGTTTATCGGAAGCAGATTACCAAAGTGATGGGTGTCTGAGAGCTAGAAAGCCAGTCTGACATTTTAAACCTGGAAGATGACAAACCTAACATCACTTTTGAAGGGGCCAAAGACACTATTGCTCCCTTTTATATCACTTTAAACGTATATGATCAATTGCTACATAATTGCATGTTAGACTCCGGAGCCTCCCATAACATTATGCCTAAGATTATTATGGACAAGTTGGGTCTCCAGATCACCAGACCTTATGGAGATCTTTACTCTTTTGACTCAAGAAGGGTTAAATGTATGGGAATGATAAAGGACTTAGTAGTTACCCTGGCACAGGTCCCAGTTAAGAGTATCTTGATGGATGTGGTTATTGTTGATATCCCCCCTAAGTATGGCTTATTGTTGTCTAGGTCATGGGGAGCCAAGCTAGGGGGTTCTCTTCAATTGGATATGACGTTCGCCACAATTCCTATGTTTTGTGGGCAATTTACTCGGTTGTACAGAGAAACGAGATTAGCATATACAGTGAGCGACCCTCAAAACCCAAACAATTTCCCTATTTACATTGCGGATCAAGATTTAGGAAATTGTATCTTGTCTTTTGATGATGGTTTAGATGGTTGTCCAGAGGAAAATGATATAGAGCAGGAAGAGTCAAGTTACATGATAGAGGATCTGTGTAGCACCGGTGTCTGGAAAATGTATTTTGATGGTGCCTCATCTTGTGAAAGAGCTAGTGTAGAAGTGCTTTTAATGGCTCTCGAAGGAAGCTTCGTTGCTCCTTTTTCTTACAGACTGTAATGGGATATAGATTATACTAACAACATTTGTGAATACGAAGCGTTGGTCTTAGGATTAGAGGCTTCCAATAAGTTAAAAATAAATAACTTAGAGGTATACAGAGATGTAGAGTTAATATTCAAACAGATAAATCGACAGTACCAAGCCAAGCATCCCAGATTAAGATCATACAGGAATTGTGCCTGGGATCTAATGGAAAACTTGTTCTCATCCGTAAATGTCCACTTCATCCCACGCGCAGAGAACTTACATGCTGATGCATTAGCTAAAGAAACTTCAACCTTCTCTCCTCCCATGACTTTCAAACTGAAGTATCACATAGAGATCAGAAACAGACCATCTATACCAGACAAGATCTAGCACTGTCAGGTCTTTGAGGATGACGAACAAATTAAGAAGTTTCTGGAAGCAGTAGGTGAATTATCTGAAACTCATGCAGACCAAGAAAATAAAAATGACCCGATATGGATCATGCAAGAAGGGGAGGATCCTAAATCTTTCCGAGACAAAATCTCAGATCATCGCATGCTAGTCCTTAAAAACAACTAGAGTCTGAAAGGATTGATTCCTTTAGAAAGACTTTTTGATCAAAACGACATACCTGTAAAATCCACCTTACAACCCCAACTAGAAGAAGTGGAGGATTGTGATATAGGAACCAAAGAAGAATCCAGGATGGTAAAAATATCCAAATTCCTCCCTCCCGAAATAAAAAGTAAGTATAAAGACCTACTCAGACAGTATAAGGATGTTTTCGCCTAGTTTATGATGAGTTAAAGACATACAACACTTCCGTAATTGATCACAAGATACCTCTAAATCCTGGGGTCAAACCATTTAGGAAAAAGATTAGACAGATCAACCCCATTTTGTTACCTGTGATTGAAAAAGAAGTTAAGAAACTTTTAGATGCGAAAATAATAGTACCTCTGAGATATTCAGACTGGGTAGCAAACCTGGTCCCGATCAGGAAAAAGAATGGGGAAATCAGACTGTGTGTGGATTTCAGAAACCTGAATAAGTCGTCTCTTAAGGACAACTATCCGTTGCCCAAAATGGACCATGTGCTAGAAAAGGTAGTTGCATCCAACCGAATGTCTATGATTGACAGGTTCTCTGGTTATAATCAAATCGCCATGAATGAACAAGATAGAGAAAAAGTTTCTTTCACCACACCATGGGGCACGTTCATGTATGATAAAATGTCTTTTGGTTTGATGAATGCAGGGGCCACATTCCAGCACGCTATGGACATCACTTTCATCGGTGAAAGGGATAAGTTCGTAGTCATTTATCTTGATGATTTGACGGTTTTCTCTAAAACCGACGAAGAACACTTGATACATCTTAAACAGACTTTCGAAAAGTGCCCCAGGTTTGGTCTATCTTGAATCCAAAGAAATCACATTTCGCCATGTGGGAAGGTAAGATTTTGGGTCATATCGTATCTAGGGATGGAAAGAGGATTGATCCTAAGAGGATTGAAGCGATAGATACTATAAATATTCCCAGAAATGTAAAAGAAATTCAATCTTTCTTAGGTAAAATAAATTTTTTACGAAGATTTATCCCGAATTTCACTGAGATTGTAAAACTAATCACAGGTATGTTGAAAAAGGACAACGAAGTAAAATGGACAACCGAGGCCAAAGCATCGTTCGCACATATTAAGACATTCATAAGTGAGGCACCTTTGTTAGCGAGCCCCGACTATCTAAAAGATTTTCTCATTTTCTCATTTGCCTCCGAACACACTATCGCCGCGGTGCTCCTACAAAAGAATGAAGAAGGTTACGAGCAAACAATCACCTTTTTCAAGAACAGCCTTAGAGACGCAGAACTGAAGTATGATATAATAGAAAAACAAGCGTACGCCATGGTAAAATCATTAAAGGCGTTCAGAACGTATGTACTACACTCAAAGATAATTGCGTACGTACCTACCAGTTCTATGAAAGATATTTTGGTACAACCAGACAGCGATGGAAAAAGAGGGCGATGGCTCACCAAAATCCAAGAATTTGATCTGGAAGTCAAACCGATCAACTCTTAGCCTGGCCAAAATCTTAGGCGATGGCCTGGCCAAACTCTTAGCTGAGTCGAATTTCAGGGCCCTAGATATCAATTGCCTGCAGGAAGGCGATGAAGACACGAACCTAAACGAGTTGAATGAGGAAACAGGTCCAAACAAGATCGAAGAGAAGTTCATATCATTGGGCTGGTACCGAGACATAGTGTCATATCTGCTAACTCTAAAGTGACCAAATGAGCTATCACCATCAAAAGCCAAGACTATAAAACTTCATGCGGTTAAATATTGTATCGTCGAAAGTCAGCTATATTGGAAAGATCCACTCGGTTTCCTGTTAGTCTGTTTAGTCGAATCGAAAACTCAGTGGGTTATAGACAAATTTCATGAGGGAGTCTATGGGGGACATCAAGCTTGGAGAGCTATGACTTACAAAATTCTGAGGGCTGGGTACTACTGGCCAAAACTTTTCTCGGACGTTAATGCCAAAGTCCGAGCCTGCAACCCTTGTCAACTATTTGCGGGTAAACAGAAGCTCCTGGCACTGCCTTTAGTTCCAGTCAAAGATGAAGCCCCATTTAAGCAATGGGGTCTAGACTTCATAGGCGAGATTAATCCCCATTCTAGTTCTCAACACAAGTGGATATTAACCACAACAGATTACTTTACTAAGTGGGTGGAAGCCATTCCAACCAAAAGGGTGACAAACTCGGTGGTAATCGATTTCTTAGAAGACAACATTTTTTC